>JASDQU010310038.1:41530-62501 GCA_032191745.1 Picea mariana | reverse complement strand
AGAGGGATAGAATAGTATAGAGTGTGAGTGAGAGGGAGAATTGATTATACTACATGCCACCTGCCTTCAGCAAGGGGGTACCGTTATATCATCATAGCAGTAGACTACTTTACTAAGTGGGTTGAAGCTATGCTAACGTTCAAAGATGATGGAGAGACAGCATTTCTCTTCTTGTTTAATCATATAATAGCAAGGCTCGGTGTCCCGAAGGAGATTGTCACTGAACATGGAAGTCACTTTTAGAACAAGATGATGTCTGAGTTAATGTCAAAGATTGGGTTGAGGCAAGAACACTCATCACCTTATTACCCACAAGCAAACGGTCAGGTGGAATCTGTGAATAAGTCTCTTAAGAGTATTCTACAGCGAACGATCAATTCATCCAAGTAAAATTGGCATTTGATGTTGTACTCGGCATTATGGGCCTGTCGAAGGTCTATAAAGATTGCCACTATTTTTTCACCTTTTCAACTCATTTACGGGCTAGAAGCAGTGTTGCCAATAGAGTGCCATATCTCATCTCTTAAGTTGGCAGTACAGTTATTTCCAGACACTTCACCTCTTAAGGAACTCTTATTATATCTCAAGCATATCAATGAGAAACAACGTGATGTAGACTTGGCTAATGAGGCTCACAAGCAAAAATTCAAGTGTCAGTATGTTCGGTTTGTTCATCCTCGGATTTTCTCTGAAGGTGACCTTGTCCTGGTCTACGACCAAGATAAAGATCCCTTGGGGTAGGGAAAGTTCAAACCCATGTGGTTTGGACTGTTCATCATGGAGGAGGTACTAAAGAAGGGCACTTATTTTCTGGTTGATTTTGAAGGGAATGCTTTAGCGAAGCCTAGAAATTGGCTCTGTCTCAAGAATTATTACTCGTAGGTGGGTTGCCTTGGGTGACTTCTTGTATATATGTATAATTATTATACATTTTAGTTTTTGTATTTTTGTTTTATGGACATGTCGTTTTGATGTCATCTTTTTCACTATGGTAAATGTCAAGTGAATCAGAGGTGTTCGTTGGGTTCGCAGATGACGCTAGCCAACACACTCGGAGGCTTGCTTCTGCAGCTTGGGTGATCTTCACACCTCAAGGACAGTTGCTATCTTTTGGAGGTATCTGTCTAGGTGATGCCACAAATAATGTCGACGAGTACAGTGCAACAATAGAGTTTCTTCGTGATTCTCTGTTGCATGGTATTTCTCACCTCCAGGTCTACTTAGATGCATAATTGGTTATGTCCCAGTTAAATGGGTTTTAACCCATTTATGATCCTAATCTACATCGGCGATTCCTTAGAGTACGTCTCTTAGAACATTTTTTTGATTACATTACATATATCCATGTTCCTAGGAGATTGAATCAAATGACATATACTCTAGCTAATCAAGTATTAGATTGGCATATTGCACACATGTAAAAAAAAGCACACATATACACATGTAAATTCATTTGTAAATAAATGTAACCCATAAGAAAAAAAGATNTATATATATATATATATATATATATATATATATATATATATATATATGTCAAATGTATCAGAGTACATAGGTGGGTGCAAGAGCCTCAAAAAATAACTAGTCCGGTATATAACACAGGGCTTATGCCCTCAAAAAATACACAAAGAGTGCCCTCGGCACGTAAATGGTCCACCCTAAGCTAAGAACGAGGCCTATTATCCCTTCCGTAGTGGACTACAACATTTTCCAAACATCGAAATAGCTGGACCTAGGTCCGTGGCAGTCCAATAACATGAGGCTACATAGATGGCGGGAGATCCTCGATCTCAACCATGGGAAAAGTACAGGTGACTGTGGTTAAGTTCCGCTCCACTTGTCTCAAAAATATCTCAGCCTCTCAGGCTAGATGTACCCCCACTACTGCTGCTGGTCCAACGACTGCTGCTGGTACTGCTTCTGGTCATAGATGATGCCTGCTCCATGCACTGGTCCCACATCTGTACATAACAGATACATAGTTTTCAGGTGCTCTGGTACACATAAAAATGATATATATAAAAAGAAACTAAAAAATTAAAAACTTGTAAAAGAAAACGTACCTAACTCTCCTCGCTCTACTCTGGGAGGTACGGGCATGTCATGATCCCTGGAGAAGTTGATCCCCGCATAGGGGTAGTCCTATATAGTCGGAATCTGTCGAGACCACCAATCAAAAAGAGTATTATTGAAGGCCTCAATGGTCCTTCCTCCCCCCTATCATGGAAATAATGCTGCCCATATACACACTTCTAGGAAGGAGGCCACATTCCCCCATACTGCCTCTTGTGGACTAAGACTGGATACCCTCTCGAAGAAGAAAGAGCACAAAATACTCTTGAACCCAAAGTTCTTGTTGTTCCGCCCACGACACTCTGTGAGCTGTCTCTTCATGCACTCTAGAATGGTTGTGCTCCAATCAAACACTCATGCATTTAAGCACTGTACTACACAATGCATATGTGCCTGAGAGGCTTGATGTAAACTCGCGGTTCCAGTGATCCGAGAAATAAGTAAAAATATGACTTTTAGTGATAGGTTGGTGATTTTGTGGATCGGTACCCGGAAACCCACTTTATCTGTTCTGGCCTCATAGTGTTGATCGATCAGCTTAGAAATGTTTTGAGGCCCAGGGGGAAAAGAACGAAGGTTGACTCGTTGTCTTTTTCTCTTTCCCACTAAATTACAACACAAAGCCATCATAGATGCTCTAGAAGTGTCATAATTTAGTGGTAGAACCTACATTCACATGGATGACCTAGGTAGATCCTTGTTGCATTTTGGTGTCCATGATGTCATTAATGACTTTAGGCTCAGGAGTCCTTTTAGTCTTGTCCTAATTATGAGATTGAGATTTCGCATGTTTGAAATGTCATCACTCTTGGCCTCACCCTCAGGACTCCCAAAATAACGGGTCTTATTTTAAGCCCTTTTCAGACCCTCCAAATATGAAAATATTGTTGAGCGATATTGTTGTCCTTCACGCTCGCCAAACTAAAATTTGAAGGCACGTCTGTCTGATAGTAGATTACCCCTTTTTCTGTTCAGATGGTCAATTTTATGAATAAAGGTACTCTTTAGGAACTTAGGTTCACTAGAAGAGTATTATCAGGTATAAGTTTAACCCTTTTTTGGGCCCGAGGGACTAAATTTACGAAAAAGGAACCCCCACGAAGTCCATAGTTAAGCTCTTTTAAGACTCCCTAAAATTGAAAAGCTCATCAAGTGAGCTTGTTTCTTCACATCATTAAACTGGTCCAGAAGAACTTACTATATGGAGTCCATAGTTAAGCTCTTTTTCATACTCCTTAAAATTGAAAAGATCGTCGAGTGACCTTGTTCTTTCACACTCGTTAATCAGTCCAGAAGAACACATCATATAGAGTCCATAGTTAAGCTCTTTTTAGACTCCTTAAAATTGATAATATTGTCAAGTGATATTGTCTATGTCACACTCATTAAAATGGTTTTGAATATATGTCTTTTCAGTGCTAGTTTATCCCTTTTTGGAACTGACTAGACTACCTTCGAAAAAGGTACCCTAGTGGAGTCTTCTTTTATGCTTTTTTAGACTCTCTAAAAATGAAAAACCACTGATCTTACCTTCTCTGGGCTCGTAAAAAATACATTGAAGGGGGTTTCATCGTGTCTCGCTAACCACAATTGCATCTCTATGTCTCTGGCCTAATGCCGGCTCCATGTTGCTGTCAACTGAACCTTTGAAGCATGCCTTATATGCAAGCCTTGTAGCACTTTGCCTCTGCGATCTGACACCTTGACCCATGGAGGAATTTTCCCGAGAATACTTTTCCTGCACATATCTCCTTGCTATGAGCATTAGTGTGTTCCTTGCACTTCAAAATAGTATGCTTACGAACCTCGTTCCTCCTTTGTAACATAGCATTCTTTTATTCTTTTTCAAGATCTTCAAAGTATGGAAAAAGACAAAAAAATCAAATATACCCCAAAAAGAGGATGGGAAAAGTGTTTTCTTTTTATGGCAACACAATGAGTCGCCCTTGGAAAAAGAATTCCCTTCCATTTGTTCGTCAAGCTTTGGTATTTAATATGAGCTTAGGAAGCTGTTCTCGTAACATAGAGTTGTGTCCTCCTCTGTTTGGTTATCCTTCCAAACACATGGAGAGTTTGTGTTGCCTCCTGCATCATGAACTTATGTCAATTTCATGTTTCCTGAGTCTGATCATCAGTTGTGCTATTGTCTAAGGGAATTTTTACCCAACTTGAGTCGGCATTTCTGTATTTGTCTCTTGCCCTCATGCCCAACCATCCCTAAATTCTAATCAAGTCTTTGCTCGAAATCACTGAAGTCCTCTACCTGATCACCAAGATCCTCTTGTCTATTCCCCAAAAAGCTATCAAAGACCTGTAGGTATTAAAGTCGTACAATCACATTACACTCCTACCAGAGTTTGAAGATTTTGAAGTTGTTTCTCGAGCTCTAAAGGCCTCATCTTCAACCATCAGACATTAATTGACTTCTTTAAGATGGATACTATCCACGTATATCTTTGATTTTGAGATGTAGATATGCTATGTATTGATCGCGGCTACACTTTATATAGTTATATGACATGGATTTGCAGTGTACTTGATTGGAAGCCATGATTTATTTCATCTTGAGCATGAGTATTCCCTCCTCAGTGAGACAATTTTTATTTTGCAGATGGCACCTCCTGAACTCTGGTCCTGGGCTCACTCGCTTCATACGTTGGTACAGATTTGTAATTTATTTCAGCCATCTGATGTTCTTCTACCTCACACATTAGGGGGCATATGTTATAACCCTAAATTACGCCATACATGCACACCTGGCATCAGGCCATCTTACTTACTATTTTTTCCAAGCCAATACTAAATAACTCTTCTTAAAAACCAAATTTTTGAATATGTACATGCCCTGCATCACTACTTCCCATGTATGTACGATAGATTCACCACTAATTCCCACATACGTATGCTAGCTACACCATTAAAGCCTGCGTATACCCACAAAAGTTGCAAAAAATAAAAAGTTGCAAGGGATTCATTAAGATTATGGGCTATTGGGTGGTTTCCCAACCAATTGACCACCTATAGCCCATCACCCAACCTAATAACCATCTTTTTGTCATATAAAAAGTGGTGTTGGGGTCTCATTCCAAGGAGAAACATAGCAACAGTGAAACTCTGCCCATTTTGCTTTCCCCCTTGCCCCAAGAATTTGCAGCCACATTGTGAGTTTTGAGCTAGAATTCCCTATTCTTTCTTTTTTCCTCATCCATAAGCCTATTCCCAATCTCTAGAGAGAAGTGTGAGAGAAGAAGGATACGTGGAAGCAGTTGGAGCTTGGTGAAGAGGATCCTAGGACCGGGTTCAAGGAGCATTCGATGATCTCATTTTGTAAGTAACTCTGTGAGATTAATATAAATAAGTACTTTTTCCGTCCTGCCATATGATGTGTTCAATATTTATGTTTGATTTACATTTTGTTATGACATCTAACCTACTAATTCATATATAAGATGCATGTTCATAGTGTCTTGCTTGCCTTTTGGTGAATGCAGGTTAGCCTTGGGAGGAGATTTGCAGTCGAGAAAAGATCGAGCCTAGAAGGATCGACACTGGATGCGGAGTTTAAGGTAAGACTATAATCCCTATACTTTGTACTTTATGCATGAATGTGGGGTGTTGTTGGGATAGTTGTTAAAATTAGGAGACTGTAGACGGTTAGCTCTACCTACACTTTAGAACCCTAGTGTAGTCCGTAGGGGGATTTTCCCACTATAACATGTAGATTTTAATCTCAAGTTCAAAAATTCGAGGGTTGATTCCTAGCATCTCATCATATGACCAAGAAAATACATCACAAAATTCTTTGAAGAGCTCGATGTAGATTATAATTTCTTTCGGCGAACAATCCACATCAATATATACATTTTCAACCTTACCAGGAATACAAGAGATATTGATTGTGACGGTAGGGGATATACTCGCCATGTTTCCTTCGACATAAATATTGTGCATATCAAATGGAACTACAACTTGACTGACTATATCACTCAAGGTAGATCTAAAATCATCTTGTTTGAGTCTAGCAAGCTCTGCGAGGAAATAAGAGCGATGGTGCATATAATCCCATGGTCTATCAGAACCATTCATGGCCTCTACAATTTCTTCATCCGAGGGTAAAGCATCATCGAGGCAATCATGTGAGCAAGACAATGAAGTTTTTGACATGGGATTAAGAAAAATATCCTCCTCGTCTGTCTGCGAGGTGACAGGATCTGGGTTGACAGAAGAGTCAATAACAACCTCATACACTATCTTTGTTTCCAACAGTGGCATGGCCATTCTAGTATGTGATTGACCTTCACAAGATGCAGTTGAGGAAGGTAGGGTCTAAGTATCGTTAAAATATGAATTGCGGAAAGGAACATATCTCATTGACCAAGTATACCTACTAGATATGGCATAGATATGATGAATTAGTGCCACGAAGTCAAATGTACCCATAACGGATGAATACAATCTGACCCCAATATTCTCAGTTGCCGGTTGATAATTGTCGATCATAGGGATTGACGGTCCAACAGATGCATTGGGGCTAGTGTACACAAAGGACAACTGATTGATCGTCATGATTTACCCATAGTGAGGAAAACATAAAGTAAAAAAGATAGACGATATGACTGCAGTCATAGCATAATTCCAGTACATCCTAGTAACAAGTTATAGTCAAAGGGTGCATCAACCACCTCGACATCCACCTCCACCATCTTCCCACCTAACTGGAATGGGAAGACAGGAAGAATACCATGGGGATGGAAAGAATGACTGTCAAATGAAGTCAACATGGTCAGAGATTGAGAAAGGGTTAGAGAGCCAATGGCTTTCTAACAAGTTATGGACATCATGCACGTTGCAACACCTTCATCAATAACAGTGTGTTTGACGGTATACTTTGAGTAATCCACGTGGATTTGGAAAGCCACATGGTAAGACAAGAAAGGCTTCACATTCGTGACATCAAACTTGATAACCTTAAAACCACAGGGGTATAGAGCTCCTAACGCAAATAACAAGGCATTTCTCTATGAAGGACACGTTTGGAGTACCTCTAGAAGTTGACATCGCACAAGGGGTTTGACCTAGATCCTCAACAATAGAATAATTTTGGGAAACTCTATCATTAGGGTTGTGCATAGAGAATTTGAGTACTCCTTTTAGAATACAAGGCAGAGGATCTAGTTTTTCAATCTGTAAAGGCATCTCTGAAGGAGGGGGAGACTCTAGACCTGGAACAGTCTCAGAAGAACTGTAATCATGAGACCAAGTGGCTACATTCACCTGAGACCTAACCATATTGATGCATATATCATCACCATCTTGCATTGGTGGTTTTTGACTTCAACTCCCTGCATTTTAGGCATTTGAGGAGCTCAAGGCCATGTTCTAATTATGTGGAAAAGGATTAGTCAACACAACAGGTGGTAGAGATAAAAGCCTTGCAGATTCTGCAAGTTTGGGGTATAAGTGGGTAAGGTGATCATCTGTACAAAGGTTGCAAGGAAACTTCATCTTTCACCTTTCTTTCTTAACCTCACCGACATTGTTGTTTGATTTCTGATTTTTAACGTCGTCCTTAGGTTTATTGTTATTATTCCTCCCACCCTTACAATTGTTACCATGTCCTTTCCTTTTATTCCCTCCTGGTTGTTGGTTACCATTCAGGTTGGTCGACGATTTCACATAATGTACATCCAGCAACTGAGTAGGAGTGGAGGACACAGACGAAGCTTTTCTTGCTACATATTGGCTTAGAGACAACTCTTTCAAAAGGCTTGTCACCAAGTCTCCATATTTTACATTTGCAGAGCCTACAATGCAATCAACATGAGGCCCGGGCTTTTGTCTAGGCTCATAGCCTGACCTCGGTGCATCAAGAAGAATTTTGTATAACATCCTAGACTGAGCATATATAAGATCTAAATGTTGGGCTTTGAAAATCGCCTCTTCCTCAGATGTAAATCCGGATGTAGAAACATCCTTCAAAATATAAGGCTGTAAATACTTAAGGAACCATTCCAACAAGAACTCTGGAGGAATGTAGGCCTTGATCAACCTCTTCCATCTACGCCACTCTTGGATGTGATCCAAGAAATGAGTAGCTTTGTCATGGAGGAAAGCTGACAAAAGTTCTATGCTAACATTGTAACAAACCGACAATTGGAAGTGGTTGAGGAAGACTAAAACCATCTGATTAAAAGTTTCGTATGCCCCCTCGGCAGCTCTATGTACCATTTCACTGCAACCCCAATGAGGGTGCATTGAAACAGTATTAAACAAATAGAATCGTTGTTAAGGGAATTATAAGAGCACCAAAGATGAAAAGTAGTGACGTGATCACCAGGATCCTCACCAGTCTTGTCCTTGAATTTTGGAATATCCAAAGGAAGCTTGGCGGGGATAGGGGGCTATGTTGGGTCATGACGCATGGGGTCATTCATTAATCTAGACAAGTTTGGAAAATTGATCGTGGCCAGAAAAGGGAGATGGGGTTGCAGCATTTGGCCCCAAGCTCTCGATAAATATTGTTGTTGGGGAATCACAAAACCATCCAGGGTTCTCATAAGAACCATGGCCCTATCTAGGATTGTAAAACCCCCCTCTGAACTGATTCATAAAGGGTTGGTTTTGCACCATTATAGTAGGAATGTTATGATGAGGATTGTAAATATTTCCCCCAGCTAGAGTAGCTCCTGGTTGGGGGTTTCCCAAGGTGTAAAACTGACCTCCTCCGGGTGTGAATCCAGAGGATAGAGGTGGATTCACCATGCCAAACATGTTGGTTAGAATCAGTGTGGAGGAGGTAGGTGTAAAGGATGAAACATAAGAAACATCTTATCTGCAAGTTTGACCAATCCATGAAGGAGAATTAAGACCAGGATTAGACCTGGGGTGAAAAGGAGGTAGGCTTCCAACCATAGGATTTGTTTGAGGGATATGAGCACCGCCAAATGAGAATGTAATATGTGGATGATCCATGCCCCCAATTCCAATACTAGTATTCATATTAGACACTTGAATGGAGGATGAAAATTGTGATGTGAATTTCGACATACCATAATAAAAAAGGCTAGAGGTCGTAGGCATGGACTGATTATTGTAGCTCGACGAATGAAAAAGAGACCCAAAAGGGTTTGTGACTATAGGTTGAGTATTAAATATAGACTGGAAATAAGTGATGATGGGAACCTTAGGTGCTACAACCATGGTGGTTGAAGGTATCAAAGGAGTACCATTTACTATAGTGGGTATGGGAGTTGAAGGAATCCTAATATCTTTCTGACTTGACTCAGTACTCATACTTGTATGAACACAAGTCTGGTAGGTGGTGGTGTGTGTACCATGTTTGATAAATTTATGCCTTTTAGAAGGAAAAGATTCAATATGCGGTGGTAACTTCAGCAAACGGTGAGATCTGTGAGGAAGTTGGTCTGGCTGCAGGATGACTCGAGACTTGAGATATAAAAACAAATCGTAAGGCCAACTACCAATCAAAGAGCACACCAAAATAAACAAAAGTCCATTATGCACACAATCAGGATAAAGTGGCTGAAAGGGGCCTCCCTCCATAAAGTAGGCATGACTCGCCTAAGAGGGGCCTGCAACTCCCTGCCAAAGATCAGAGGTATCATAATCAGTTATAAGGGACCTCGTGGGCTTAACAAATAGTTGGTTAGATCCCCCCAGAGAGGTAATTCTCCATAAAGGTTGTGTGTTGTTCGACCCTTATCTACCCCAGGGTACCTGCAGAACAACCCCTGCAAGTAACCTATGTCGCTACCTATGTCAATCAACTAAGCCACCGCAATATAACCAATGCGCAAGCGAATAGTCGTAATTCAAGTCCACCATATGGGTAGGGTAACAAAGCCTCAAATATAGAAAGTACCACCTCTCATAGAGGTAAATGTACTAGCAAGACCCCCATATATGAATATATCCCCATAAATATCTCTGACGCTAAGAAGGTATTGGAGGGATATCTCCTCAACCATCTCCGCGTGACCTCATGCTTAACTTCGGTGTGAGCAAAGCCTCCTGATATCACTAATTATACAATATATTTCAACACTCCCTTAGTTAGACACATATGTTGAGTTTAATAGCCTTAGAGAAGTTTACTCACAGAATCCTATTCCAAGGCTCTAAATCTTAAGCTAGTTTGTGCACCCTGAAAAATAAAATCATTTCTAATCAATTTTAAATTTATCAACATTACTTTTAGTGGCTTTGCTTACTCAAAAGGTGCAATTGTTAAACTGATGGTGTTACGACTCAGCAAGTAAAATAAACGAATATGAATAAAATGCAAAGTCTTAACTTCAATTCTCAATAAATGATAAGCTTTTCAAAATGAAACTTTCAATTCAATTCTGCAATTTCAAATAAGATGCAATCTTTCTATACATGTACTAATATCAATGACAAGAACCCAAAATATCAAATGCCAACAATGCAAAAATGTGTGTGTGTGTGTTTTTTTGTATTTTCAGTATAAAAGAATGAAAATGCAAGCACTGAACAACAACTTGATATAAATAACCTACTATATGTAAAAAGAGACAAACCAAGTAGAATATCAAGAAGCAAACACCCATCCTAGGATTCCAAGACAACCAATGAAAAGGATGATGAGAAAGAAAATCCGCCGAAAAATTCAACCAAAGAAAAGTTTCTATCACTTTGCAGGCACTTAACAGTCATGAAAAATACCTAAGAAGACTCAACAACCATCAAAACTTACCCAACATACATCAAAATAAGAAATCAAGAAAAAAAGGATGATGTACGCGATTGTTCAAGATAAACTCGCGTATATACACTTCCTATAGAACTACAACTCGCATATGTACGTGATTGTCAGGGAAAAAACTGCGTATATGTATTGAAACACTCTCATGTTAAGGATAAGGCCAAGAAACTCAAACTAAAAATGAAAATAGGTCATCAAGCAATCAGACGACAAGAAACTCAAGATAAGTGAGAGAAATCAAAGGAGAAAAAAACTCCAAACCCCGAAAAGAAGATTCATTCCCCAATATGGTTGCCAATTTTGTTACGAGGAAAATCACTCTATGGCATGGGGTAAACCACAACAGATGGAAATGACTACAGAAATCAACTCTAATCCCAAGTATTCTATATAAACAAACATGATAACAAGACAATATAAAGAGCCTACCTCGTCTAGACATTCAATGAAGTCCATCGTTGAGCACTCGACTCAAAGCAATACACATGCAACTTGTCCTCAAAAACCAAGATACAGAAGCATATGGTGACAATATATAAAGTTAGCACATATAATAACATAATACATCAATATTCATGACAAATACGCCCATGGAATAACAATTCAAATATTTGCAAGATATTAATTGGATGAGAAAAGAGTATTTCTATCAAAATGTAATCAACAGAAGTGTATGGATGACAAAATTTTGTGTCGACACGTTTGGAACCGATAAACTAAGTCCCTTCTAGTTGGGCCTCCACCACTTCAATCCTCCACCAAAGTCAATCTCATATAAGAGAGACAATGAGGTTCTCGATCAAATAGGTAAGATTTTGGGGGCTGGACAATGTGTTCAGACTTAAAAGGACAAAGGGATGTAGACTCAATATGAAGTGAATAATTTCTCCAGAGTAACTTTGCTTTCAAAGTTGAATTCTCATCCTCCATAGCTTGGATAAGGCCCATTTAT
The DNA here is from genome assembly GCA_032191745.1 of Picea mariana. NCBI lineage: Eukaryota > Viridiplantae > Streptophyta > Pinopsida > Pinales > Pinaceae > Picea > Picea mariana. The sequence continues at coordinate 50,727 of JASDQU010310038.1, read as the reverse complement.
AGCCTTCAAATGGAATTGAAGGGACGATTCGAAACATTTCTAGTATATGGAAGGTCAAGGATCATGGATCTCATGATGTGACATGGAAACCCGACACCATTTTTTAATTTTGAGCACAAAACCTGATGTACGCGAGATGTAATGGTGCAACCTGCGTATATGCATGTTGTATAGCTATTAGGGCATGTATATGTGGAAAAATACTGTTTTTAGCTCTGGGAACTGCAAAAGGGGACTTCAAGTCCACATAGGGAAATGGAAAAGGCCTTCTAAGCAAGTTTTCATGGGGTGAGGAAAATCTTGTTATAACACCTAGTTTCATTCCACTTCATGGATGAGGAACCTTTTCATCTATTGGCATTGAAGAACCATGTGAATTTCTTAGAACCATTGGAATCTGATTCATGAGTAATGTTAAAAATGCATCATTGTAATCATTATTCTCAGATGGATGTGCGTAGCAGCCACATCTCCTCTTAGACATAGCTACCACCATTCGAGCAAGTGTTTCAGTTCTGCAGTTTTACAGTTTCAACCTATTTCATATCTCTGTGTTTATTGTATTCAATATTTTAATCAGTTCGTTCCGCTCCTAAATCCATATCAAGAGAAGTTGATATCACAAAACGTCTTCGAAATGACAAACTTATGGTACCTTGTGGAGAAGGTGGTTGCACCACCTACAGATCCCAAAGATAAAGTAGAACACACAAATAAGTTCGTAAATGCAAAGTAAATCCCATTGTATTTGGTGAATATCCCTAATCCTTTATATCACCGAAAAAAAAACATTTCCAAAGAGATGTATGATGCCTTAGGAATATTGTATTAGAGTGTGAACATGTCTAGGAAGATTCTCTTAAAGAACAAAATCACCTCTACCAATACGAGCAAAACATACACAGTATCAAGCTATATCATGAAGATCATAGTGATGAGAGATTATTGTTGTAATTGGGGACATAATTGAGGATAATGAGATAATTCAGATTTCTCTTAATGGAATTAGTCTACCATGACAAAACTTTGTCCAATTTATTTGTGTTCAAGATAAGTTACCTAACTTTGAGTGGTTATGGGATGTTTCATTAGAGAGGATATGAGACTACAACATGTCTCAACTAGTTATGAAGATGTTCTAGAACTTTCCCTCACTGGGAAGGTGGGGAAGGGAAAAAAGAAAGGATCTGGAAAGGGACAAAAGAAAAAAGAATTCTAGATATCTTCTAACTAGAAAATGAAGGATTTGATCCATATAAAATACTTCAACTACATAAAGCATGGCCATTATTCTTTTCAGTGTCCTCAAAATAAGGGAAAGGGTAAGAAACAACAACAAGTACAATTTTCAGGAAGTTTTTAAACTCCATGTGAGGATGAGTTGACTACTAGGATTGATGTAACAACCTTTTCCATGGTTTCATTCCTTTCCATAAAAAAAATTTCAAGTGTTGGATGGAATGTGGATAGTGGATCTTCGAGGCATATGACTTATGATATCAATATCTTCAACATGTTTCAAGAGAAAGAAGGAGTAAATCTTTTGGATTTGGGTCCTGATTTCACATATCATGTGAAGGGATTGGGATCCATATCTTTCCATGCTCCTTTAGGTGATGTTGTTGAGTTAGATCCTATCTTGTATGTTCCCGATTTAAGGAAGATTTTTTTTTCAATTTCTTGCATGACATTTACAATGTTTCGCTAACTTTGATGGTCAACAAGTAAATGTTATAGACAATAGCCATGAATATGGTCGATTTTTGGACAATTGAATGCAAGAAGGTGGCCTTTACAAGATATTCACAAATCCAATTGAGAAAGTGTGGAAATATTCCATGATGGACAAGGGTTTCTCTAGCCTTGATGAGACTCTTACTCTAAAGAGTTTCTCTAGCCTTAAGGAGAGAATTACAAAACCGTTTGTGGAATCAATGATTGATTCCTTGATTGTAGTTAATGAGACTATGTAAGAGTACCAAGAGAAGTTTTTTACAAAATGTTTCTTTCAACAAGAGATACTTACTCTTAATCTCCTCGACTTCTCAACAATATACTGACTAAAAATCATTCTCCTTAAATTATTCTACCTGAAATTATTGTTCTCAATATGGATTTCTCTATCCAATTTAATACCCATGGGTATTCATAATGAACCTTAGTGCAATCCAATGCTCCTAGGAGAATTCAAATACTGCTTCCTCTAATATAAGTCTTGACATCAACATGAAGTGAACTCCTTATTCACGTTTCTCTTTGCAACAACAATCTACAATTGGCATATTTCTCCTCCTCTTTCAATTCTTCAAATTCCCTTGACCCACAAGATCCAAAAAGAATATATAAGCTCTAATAACAATCTAATGTGATGATTAAATGAGCTTAACCCAAAATCCTTGTAATTTTAAGAGGATTTTCCAAAGGGCATCTATAACAACCCATATTGTCAATTTTCTGAATAAGTAGCTCATACATATTACACATTAAATCAAATAGATTATTATCTCATTGTGGAGGCATTTATCCATTACACTACACCCACTTACAACCAAATGACAAAATGATCCTCAGATGATCTCAAATACCCACATACATGAAAATGCATTGACGACCCTGCAATCCCTCATTCCATCTCAAATACTTGCAAGCATACAAAAGCATCAACATGCTTGTCATCTCAAATACCCACAAGGATATAAATGCATCAATGTGCCTATAATCCCTCAAACACAACACCCACTCACAATCTAGTTACAGAATGATCCTTGGATCATATCAATTACACGTAGGCATGTAATTCCTTGGATCATTTGAAATACCTACATGTATACAAATGGCATGCTTATCATTAGGCTAAAATTATTTAATTGGAATAACATAAAGATAAGTATTATGACTATTATTATGTTAGGTACATGGGGGATACTACCTCTGTGGACACCCTCATTGACATAAGGATCATGGTCTGTTGTGTTTTATATGTTGTGAATGACCAATCCTCACAACCAATTTGGGATAGGAGGGAAGGATACTATATAATCGTGAAACATATTCCAAGACACCACAAGATAGGTGTATCCAACTATTAGTCTTCTGAACTAGCACCAAGACATACCACCTATTTCAATGTTTACTAACATGAAAAATGATATATTTAAATGCGTAGATGTGCCTATAATCCCTTAGTCACAACACCCACTCACAATCCAACGAATCCTCAAACATATCAAATTCTCGTAGGCACACAAATCCACCAAGATCCTTATAATCCCTTAGATCATCTCAAATACCTGCATGGACACAAATGGTTGACAAATGCATTGATGTCCATATAATCCATTGAATCATCTCAAATACCCACATCGACATCATATAATCCCTCAAATCATCTCTTCACTTAGAGGAGAGAGAGGAAGCCCTCAAATCATCTCTTCACTTAGAGGAGAGAGAGGAAGGCCCATATCAAATACCTACATGCATACATATGCAATGATGTGCTTGTAATCCCTTGGATCATTTCAAATCCCTGCACTGTGTTGTTATCCATGTAGGCATACAAATCCATTGATTTGCTTATAATCCCTCAAATCATCTCAAATACCCATATGCATACAAATGGCCTACAAATGTACTATGTCCCTGTCATCCCTCAAATTATTGCAGTGACATCCTTGTGATTCCTCTAATCATCACATCCCACAAAAGAGAGAGGAAGACCCATCTCAAATACCCACAAATCATTTGAGTGCATAAATGAAGGAGGAAAATGATACCCCACAATCAATAAACCATTATGTAAGTCAAGGAGGGGAGCAAGGACCTCTTTGAACACCCCCATTATCATATCTTTGTTTATTGAAACTTACACACTACTATTAAATAACAAATTTAATAATTATAGAACCTATTCAAAAGTAATACAAGATAAATGTCCCTACAATTATTATCCCACACATAAATATAAAAAAGGAAAAAGTCGAGAAATCAAGAATCCTAACATCACAAATGATACCGGATATGGGTGAGCGTCAGACCGAGCTATCATCGTGTTGTGGTTCATATTCAAACTCGTCAAAATTTTCGACTTTTGATAAATGGTAAGATACATGGAGAAATGGATGAAGTGGAAGGTGGGACTCTGACGATTTCTTGCAAAAGAAGATCGATAGCTTTTTTGGAAGGGAATCTAGTTTTTTTGTATCTGCTCCTTTAACAGTCGAGAAGGGGTGGAATTTATATATGTCTAAATTTGCATTGCACTAGTTTGTTCACATCCTCCTTCCCTGTCATTTGCAGAGCGTCTCTGTTTTCTTTGAAAGCACTTTCTGTGCGTCTATGTTTGTCTGTCTTTGTGTGGTTGTGTATATATGTATCTGTTTGTCTGTCTCTGCATTGTTTGGATGTGTGTTCTATTTTATGATAGAGGAGGCTTCATGTTCTTTGAATTTGAATTTGAATGGATATTAAGGAAAAAATGATTGAAGGATGGACACTGCATCCAGGAAACCCATGTCAATGACAGGTATGCCTTTTTGTATGCCTCTTTAATAGATGGTTTGCTCATCTTTATTTATTAGTAACAAAGTCTAGTATCAATCATGAGTATGATGTCATTCCTGTTTGGGTAGGTTGGTCATGAAGAATTACCTGATTATGATTATTGTTCATAAATATTACCCTGATTATTGATCCATGGTCATGTGGATAAAGATCCGGTGGAGTGCGATGAATAGAAATTCCCTAGGGTCGGTCACATGAAGATGACCCAGCCTAAATCTCAAACAATAAACACCCAGGGCCATGGAAGGTATGTCTATGAACCCTTTTTGATATATGGTTATTATATTCGTTCTTTTCTTGTTTTTATTTATCATTAGCATTGTTTTTTGTTTTTTTTGTTTTTTCTTTATTATTATTAATAGAGTGCATTCCTTTCTTCCTTCCTCAATGAGTCTCAATCACCCTTTTTATTTCCTTTCCCTCCTCCCTCAATGATTTTTAAGTCATGGTTTTCCATCAATACAGAGAAACATGTTATTTAGGAATATCCACCTCATACCAGAAATCCTTAAAGATGACTCTGTCCTAGTCCACTTCACAATGTGAAAAAAAGAATGCATCTAATGTTTATGTCCCGAGTCCTTATCTTCCTGAGAAGAAATAATAATAGATAGAATGAAAAGGGTTTTATAATAACCTACAATTACATAGTATAATATGAAGTTGCACTACATTTTGTATGGGAAAATGAAAGCACAAAATAGTAGGCACACCCTGAGCCATAGTTAATTAAGACAAAACATATGAGAAATCAATCATATGATCCTCTACAGGCTGCAAAGATCTTCATGATTGTGTGTCCTAACCATAACTTTCATACATCTAGTTGGAGATCAGAGACAAATCAGGCAATCTCGATGCATAACAACCATGAAATCTCTTGCATTGCATCCCATCACCATTAGTATTATTGGTATTCATTATTGTTCTAGTATCAACAATGCAGCCCTCTATTTTCACATTGTAATCTAAAGAAATTTTGAATGCTCCTTTGATTGATTACTTCTACAAAGCATTGGGTTCCTGTAGACAACAACTATCAAATCCCTGATGGATACTATATGATCACAATACAATATGAATATCAAAGAAGTATTAGTAGTATTGGGCATTGTTTCAGTACAAACAATACACCCCCTGTTTTCATATTCTGAATCTAAAGAAGCTTGAATGGTCCTCTAATTTATTACTTCTACTAAACATTGGGCTCCTGAAAACTAACTATCAAATACACAACTCGAATAAAAGGCTGAGAGACACACAACTATGGATGGGCTTGCGGGAGATTAACAAACTCTTTTCACTTGCAAAGACGCCAGTACTTTGACAGTTGATGTTTAGTTGATGTTTAGAATCCCATAGATCCCCTTCCCCCTTTACACATGCATTTTTTGTTTGGACTCTTGGCTAGGTATCTAGGTTGATAAACGATTGTGATATCCAAATTTCAAAATCTTCCAAGTCCAAGTTGGGAGGTAAGAAAGATCACATCCATACATGGCACATAAAAATTTTCACACTAATAGAGAAGAAAGTGCCTCCCAAGTTTCCCAAATTCTCCTCAAAATGACCACTTGAACATGACCAATTGTGAACATAGAATAAATTGTTTTCCAAGTTTACCAAATTCTTCAAAACTTCCACTCTAACAAAGAAGAAATTTCTTTCCAAGCTTTCCAAATTCCCTTCAAAACCAGAAATTTCAGAATTATGTAATCATGTTGTAATCAAATGATATCTGCAGCCTAAATTATTCTCGTATGTTACTTACATGCGTACCATTCATGATGATGTAAATCATCAACTTCTTCCAGGGGAAGCGTGTACCATCCATGATGATGTAAATCGCCAACTGTTTCAAGGTGGCTTCCCTTGAAGGCATATTATACTCCATTTGGCTTTCCTCTCTGTTACTATATCTATTAAGGCTATCCCACATTCTTCTTCTACAAGAATACAAAAATTCCATGGGACCATGAGAAGCTCTTCATTACTGCCAAACATAGACAACAACTATTTCCTTGACAGTTTATCCAACTTCCTGAAATAAGGAAACTGAAAAGAATAGTAGTGAGCATGACTTAGGTTGAATAATATTACTCATCCTTGTTATATATTGATCTTTTAAGGTACCAATCCCACACGTAGAGGAATGCCCAAATATCTATGCTATCTTCTGAACTCGCAATGCAAATGCTTTAGCCATGATCTTATATGCCATTGTCACCAGTGTAATAGGATGCCATCTTACTGCTCTGAAATACTTCATGGGACATCATGGAAAAATTATTCCCAACTTTATGCCACACAATCTTAAGAACTCACACCACACCATCCACGCCTGGAGATTTACCACTCTTCTTCTTGGTGAGCGCCATATTCATTTGGAGATGTCCTACTTCAAATAATATCTTTCCCATGTCCAGATCTTAGTAGTGACCACTTTCTTGCAAGTCTCTCCTGCTGCCAAAACTTGTTCCCAAGCAGGTTAGGGAAATAGAATACTTGGGAAGTGTAAGAATATTATTTTTGTGTAGGAAGTCAAAACAAAATTTGGATTTCTATCACCTTTGCTTGTTTATCTCACCCTAGAACGGATTCTAGCTCGATTTTCCCAGCATTTCAGTTTCACACTCAGCATGCAGAAATCTTCTAATTTCTACCAAATCATCATGGACCATATTTTCCCCGCACCACCTTGTCCTCACAATCAATTTGAACCATTGTCTGAAGAACTTTACCATATAAAATCCTTCGCACATTTTCATAATTTTTACTTCTATTTGAAACATTATAACTGCACTAAAGATACTCAACAATGCAAATGGTTTGTTTTCAATCTATAATACGTTATTCATTGCAAGATTCAGAGCATAGAAACCAAAATTGCAGGAGTAACAACACTCTTGGTGATATAAACAAAAAGACAAAATTCCTACATGGATCTATATCTACATAATTATAATATTGGACACATGTTATTGCTTTCACATGGAAAAATGTATATTCATAATTATTGTGTTAGTAGATTCAATCAATAAGAACATAATTTTTTTCCACCTAAAAAAATCCTAATTTCATTAATATAAATAAAATTACATGGAGTAGATGATTAGTAAGCATTTCATAGCAGCTACATGCTTAGTAAGCATTTCATAGCAACTAGGATTAAGGTTAGACTCAGATGCTACTGTTCTTATGAACTTATATGTATATTTCTTATTGATCTGATAAGTAATTTCACAATAAGAATATAACTAGCACATCTCCAAACTCGTGGTTGGTGAAGGCCAAAAAGCTAACCATAAAATAAAAAACAACGAACAAATGAAACGTGTTCATAAATTGCCATAATAAATATATAATAACATTTTTTTATTATTTCAATCTTATATGATATCTCCATTTTGTTTTTTTAAACAATTATTAGAAAAAATTATACATTTTTCATACTAGTTAATAAATTCCCGAATTTAAATCTTATTCCTATTTCTATTTAAAGATCAATAAAATAATAAATTCTGGAATTTAAAATAATCCATACTTCATTTTTCCTAGTTCTAAATAAAAATATAATAATTAAATTAAAAGATTAGGTTAAAACCCAAATCTTACAATCTTCCCCTTTCTCATTTCTTCTTTCTCCCTTGGGATGCGAGGGACTGATTCTGCCCTTGGGATGCGAGGCACTGGTAGTTTGATGGGCAGTGCATGGTTGCATGGCTGGCCTGTCCCATTTTCTTGCTCGACTCCACTTCTTCCCTGACCGTGCATACAACTCCCTCTTCATTTGTTATGAGAGTTAGATATGAAATCTCTAATAAAAGATTTCCGAACTTCGTCCAAAAATTTGAATTTTCAAACCATGTGGGGACATAATAGGAATAGCATCAGAATATCAATGTATTTTTTAATTTACAAAACATGCATGCTTCTTATGGATTTACATGATAAAAAGATATACATAATACCAATTTGTTTTGAGAATATTAATATAATCATTAATTATTCCTTGGCTATATTGAAACATAAATGAAAAGTTTCCTTGTACGATAATCAATCACCAAATATCTTTTTCCTTTTACTTTGGCAGAAGATACAATCACCAAATATCCAGGTTTACGCTCTGCTACTAGATGATGGGGATAACCTAAATATGGTTTATGGGTTGCTCTGTTTCAAGGCCTAACCCTCCACCGTTGTCATCCGCATTGTATTCCACGAGAAGGAAGATGCCCTCGCACCAGTTGGTCCCAGTGTCAGCGTGCGAATGAAGAGGAGGTTGTATGGGCGGCTGGGGAAGAAGTGGAGTCGAGCAAGAAAATGGGACAGGCCAACCTTGGAACCATGCACTGCACATCAACTACCAGTGCCTCGCATACCCCTTGTCATCGTACATATCAATGGTGCAACTGTACACACTCCGATTGCAATACCACAAGTAGATGTTTAAAACATTGTGGCCACTGGCTTGCATATAACCTCCCAATACCCAAGTTTGTGTGCTTAGGTTTTGTATATATAATTCTATTTAAAAAAGACAAAAATTCATCTAAATCGTCTGGAGTTTGGCCTCTACTCATTTTGTCTCAGTATTTGAAGCCTCTTTTTCACAAGATGCACTTGATTCCAAGTCG
>JASDQU010310038.1:0-14973 GCA_032191745.1 Picea mariana | reverse complement strand
TTACATTATTTTTTATTTATCTTGATGCTTTCAGAGTGAAAAAATTGGAGGAATCAACTTGCAAGGTCATTTTAATGGTAGGTACCGGTTTGGAAAATTGGGGTTTGAAACTGCCCAGAGCCATCTTGAGGCATCAAATGACATTTTTGGGGTCAAAAATTCCCTAATAGAAGCTCAAACCCAATGACGCTTTACACATTGATACTTTTTCAATGGTGCAAAATTGGATCAATTGGAGCTCCTATGCAAAAGTTATGCCTCCCGCAAGTTGACCTATCGTGTTGACCACAATGGTACAAGAGGATTCCACATCCTCCCCCCTTACTCACACATATGGGGCTAGCCACATGTGTAATTTCAATAATATTATATAATTTCCTAAACCTTATCACAATTGAGGGTTGAAGAAGTCAAAACCCTACCCCAAGATCGCTATCAGTCTATGTTAAATATCGGACCACTAGGAGGAGAAGGGATTCCATTCTATGTTATTTTATTTTATTCCATAGTAGAGAAAAACAACTGGGAGTGGGAAATTAGAGATAATAATAGAGAGGTTTAATGTTCTGTAGTATCCTAATAGGTCATAGGTCTTAAGTAACTCCATAGAGAGTGTCTTCTCCTTTTTACTTGCATTATTTACATGCTAGATAAAAGAGAGTAGAGTAGCCTCACCTTCTAGTTTGGTTTTCTGCTGTAAGGGTTTCCTAGAGAAAATCTTTGTGTTATTTTGTGGACAATGTGTGATTGTATTTAATACTATTCTGTATTTTCCACTTTTTATCTATTTCATGCGTAAACATAAAATCAATAAATAAATATTTGAGAATCTAAAGGAATTTAACCTTGATAATGTAGATTTCAGTTTTATTTACTAAAAATTTTATGACGAACTATTCTAGTGGAATATCCATGACATATTACAAATCAAATAATGACCATAAATCCATTGGTTTTTTAATGAGTTATTTCACATGGTTAACATGGATATTTCTAAGGAAACCCTCACAGAAAACACCCTAACCCGGTGGGGACATCGAGTAAGGCCCAACAAAATCAACAATGCGGATGGTAGGGGACTTGACCCTGAGACCTCTTGCATTATAACCAAAAAAATCATCCACTTGAGCTAACCCATCGAGCTTTAACATGGATATTATTCTCTCAATTAAAATAATTTTGACCATTGCATTCACACCTATAGAATGGTTCCATATGAATCAAATTATAGTTTTTGGGTCATAATTAGGTTACCAATAGGGATGAAATATTTATATTGAATATAGTGGAAACCTTCTTTTCAACTGACTTGCAATTCAATTGAATGTTAATTTTTTGTATATTATAAACGATTTACCTCTGCGTGAAACACCAATGGTTATCGTCTTTCTTTCTTGTAGATTCTAAAGCTTCGCTGAGCATGGAAATTGTTATTGTTGCGCCAACCTCATTTGTAGAATCTCGTATTTTGATAATGTGTATCTATGAGATATTTTCAATATTAGAAAAATATTTTGAATTGTTTTCCATATAAATTATTACAATAGTCACATTTTCTACAACCAACTTAAGTTCAAGATATACATTGCCAATTTTTTTCAATTGCAAAGTTTTCAATCTCTTCCAAACTTTATGGTGTAATCCAAAAATGCTCTTCTCTATCAATATTATCTTTCTAAGATAGATTAAAAGTTGTTTTTTTCAATACTTGAACATTTTCTCTATTGTAGTTATGAATTATACATCATTTGGCTCAAACCTCTATCTTTATAAAATCTATGAAAGTATAATATATATGTGTCACAACTAGAAGACGTATTTGGGTTAGTAGGTTCATTATTTTTTCGATCCTAATTGAGGCCCAAAATTCTCCATTCTACATCTCCTGTAAATATATATGTGACTGCAATGGGTTTGTATCCAATACATATCCATAAATTTGTTGCAATAGATTCCTCTTCTTTTAATACTGAAATATTGGAAAATCCGTGATTTGGTGCATTTAAGTGTTTGAAATTTTTAGTGATTTTCTACTTACATGATTTCAAATATATATTTTTGGTTTAGAAGCAATTTTTTTATGATAATTATTTATGTTTTATCTCGATGGTTGTTAAGTAGGTTTTCATGGTTACTTTCACTACGTAGTTGATGGATAATTCAAAAAATATATCCTTACAATAAAATCCATGAAGGATGTACAAGAATGAAAATTAATACAATCCACTTTTAAGTTACTTGATTTAATCATAGCAATTTACATGAGACTTTTTTATTAAAAAAATAATAGATAGGGTAATGGCTATCTTTCATTTTCTTGTTGATGTTGAATTCTTCTTGGAGGAAATATTTCTGTCATTCATAAAGAAAGAGTCTTTTTTTGGAGGAGATAAACATTTAAGGTCGTATTTTGAATGCTAATTTCCATGAATATACCATTCAATATTGGAATATTAATATTTTTTTTCTTTGATCATTGTAGCATGTAGAACCATGTGTCGATATCTTCTCATAAAAAAAAATACAATGTTTTAGTATCAGTTGGTCTTTTGGTGGGAGTAATTTTATGTTTGCAATAAGTATAATGTTTCTATTGTGTAAACACATTCAAAGCCTTATTTTGTTTCACGCTTACATAATTTCCCTCTCTTGAATTTTCATGAATTATAATTTCATAGGTATTTGTTCATATGCTAATTCAATATAAATTGCATACATTGATATCAATTTGTGGGGTGTTACAAAATCATCTAAGCATTAGTAACATCAATTACAAAATGAGTACTTGCAACTAATTCTTTGGATCCTTTTCTAGTAATCCCTCCCATTAATGTAAATGAAATTGTCAATTGTATTGCAACTTGGTTGTGATGTTATACATTGATGATGAAATTCAATTTACCTCTAGAATGACCTCTTCAAGTAAATTTGTAAGAATTTGAGATGGATTTAATAGTACTCACGATTAAAATAGGTATGTATTTTGAGATTTTGGTATGTGTCAAGAAAAAAATATATTAAAAATAGTTAAAAATATTAATTTTCATTTCTTTTATAGATTTGGTATCTACATAGTTGACTCTATATGCTTTTGTAATTTTATTGATAATGGATTTGTGTATCATATAGAAAAATAATGTAAAAAATATAGATATTGCACAAAAACAAATCCCTGTCATTTGCTCCCATTTTTTCTCCCTTTTTTGCTTCCAAAGTTGGTTTTAGTGTACTTTTCTTCAAGTTTTTGAAAAAGTCGGCGCTATTTATCGGGATGGATCTACTTATGGAATTTTTTGCACCAACCATCAAATATAGGCACTGATAGCGCTGGAAATTCTGCCCCATTCAGCGCTGGAAATAAATCCCCCTTTAGCGTCGAAAATAACGCATGATTTAGCACCAAAAATTGCATCAGAAGTAGCGCCAGATTATTCTAAATAGTTAATTAGTTAAGGTGTTGGGGGTTAAGTGGATCTCTTTTGTGGATTATGGGATTTAGGTATTTGGGGTACAACGATTAAGGGTTAATGGATTAGGGGTTAGGGTTTAAGGGATTAAGGGTGAAGAGCTAAGGGATTCCGCGCATATGAGTTAGGTATTTTAATGGTTAATGGCTTAGGGATTATGGGCTAGGGGATTAATGTTTAAGTGATTAGGTCATAAGGGTTTATGGATTAATGTAATTTAGGGATTAGTTTTTAAATGTTTAAGGGTCGATGGCTTAGGGGTTAGGGGATTTAGGGATTTTGTGTTAAGGGATTAGTTATTAACTAAGGTTGAGGGCTTAAGGGTTTAGGGATTAGGGGGCTTAAGGGTTTAGGGATTAGGGCTTAAGGATTTAAGTGCCAATGGATTAGGGGTTAGGGGAGTTAGATCGTTGTTAGAACTCTCTTGAAATTTCATGGAACCTCTTCCAACACACCAATCACTAATGCCATCCACTGAGCAGTGAGCAGTGAATGGGGCCAATGTTGCAATTTCTTCAAATTGTTCTTGTATGCATTGAAATTTGGCATCATTAGACTAGACACGTGCCTTGACAGTATGAGAGGGTTTTAATACTTAAGGATGATTGATGTCCCCACATAATATTTAAGATCGTCCACGTTTGCATCAACTTTCATCATGCAGTCTCATTGTCATCATTTTCCATTCACATCTACAAAATGCTTGTCAAAAATCTCTTCAAATGTCATGGAACGTCTTCCAACATGCCCATCACCAATGTCACATAGTGAGAAGTGAATGGGGTTTAGCCTTAGATGTTCCTAAATAGTTAATTAGTTGAGGTGTTGGGGGTTAAGTGGATAGGGGTCTTGATGATTATGGGATTTAGGGATTTCAGGTACAGGGATGAAGGGTTAATGGATTAGGGGTTAGGGTTTAAGGGATTAAGGGTCAAGATCTAAGGGATTTGGCTCTTACAGGTTAGGTAGTTCAATGGTTAATGGCTTAGGGATTATGGGATAAGGGATTAATTTTTAAGTGCTTATGGCATAGGGATTTATGGATTAAGGTATTAGGGATTAGGGTTTAAGTGTTTAAGAGTCATTGGCTTGGTGGTTAGGGGATTTATGGATTTTGTGTTAAGGGATTAGTGATTAAATAAGGTTGAGGGCTTAAGGGCTTAGGGTTTAGGGATTAGGGATTTAAGGGTTTGTTGTTCCTAATATTTACTCTAGTCTCACAAAATAATGTCAAGCATTCAAAATTTAAGAGAATTTTTTTTATAATACTTTTCTACCTTAAGTTTTAAGATGAAACTTCAAATGAATTTAATGATTGGAAAACACAAAGGAAGTATCTCTTTCTTTGAGTCTTTTATAAATATTGATTATATGAAAAGTATAATTAATTAACAGAACTGTCAAAATAAAGTAAGGTATCCAATACTGATAAATCTTTCTTTATCTGCAATACAAGAATTATGAAGGATGAGTCTTTGATAGATGATTTAAAATGAGGAAATTTACACAGAAAAAGGTTTTGTTTTACTCACAGTAATAACAGAGGAAAAGTTGTAGCTGAACAAACATCTAATATATGGACCACAATATACCAAATTGTAGTCTTTAAATCTTCAATATCCATAGAGTGAAGAAAATAAGATTATGAAATGGTAATACACAGAAAGAACATAACTTAAGGAAATGAGATGTAGAATATTTGTCTTCTCTTTCTAATTGATATTTTAAAATTTCTCTTTTACATTCAGCTAGAAGAATCCCATAATAGATCTTTGATAAGTTTATTTATACAAAAATTGTCTTAACTAAAGTGGTTAGACATTTCAATTTATTAGTTCTCAAAATAGAATAGAGTCTAAACTAAAAGATATAATGAATATTTTAAGCATATGCTGAGATTTCATTCACTTGCTAGCAATTATTTCACCTTCTATTTTCTTGTGGATATACTTGGTTTTTTCTGATCCTTTAATTGTGCATGTAGATCCAATAATTAAATAACAAACTTGGAAGGTTCTACATTTTTATTTAATTCAAATGAAAAAACCCTTTTATGCACCAATGTTAACTTTTCTTGAATTTTAACAACTGCCTGTTGTGTGATCTGATGTTGTAAACTTAGTTTCACTAGAAGATCATTTACCATTTGTAAATCAACATGATATACTTTTAGTACAACATTTTGTACATTCTCTCTATTTTTCTTTAGATTTTCTTTGTTCTTTTCTATCTCAATTTGTCCAAGTGTATCATGAATAATATTGACATCAATATCTGCGATTTCCAGATCTACAATTGAAATAGAATTAAGACAAGCCTCTTTTTCCTCTCTATCTAGCCTTTTACTTTCTTCAATATTAATCTCCCAGACGTTTAAATCCATTTCTCCTTTTATTTGCTTAAATTGTGAAAAAGGAGCAATTCCAGGTGCATTGAGCTTTTGCCTCCATACTATAAGTTCTTGGAATTTGGATCTAGTCGTAAAATCCTCCCTCTCCTTTTCATAAATATTCTTCAAAGAATTTTATTGATTACTTGATAATGACTTTGAATAATATCCAAAATTTCATAGATATCCTATTGTACAATTTGCATCTTCTCATTCACCTCTCATGCTTGTTTCTTGAAGGAAGAAATGTCGATTCCCGTGCTCTCGAATGAGGTTATCCGAGTTTGCAATTGCTCTATTAATATATATTGCTAGGAGAACATGTTGTTACTCAAGTGTTTATTTTGAACACTTAATTTCAATTTATCTTGTAATTTCTTAATATGTTGTTCAAAACCTTGTCTGATTTGATCCATGTAAATATTGATTCTTTCTCTAGTAGTTACTTCCATCTGTTGCATATGATTATGCAATTTTTCAATCAGCATATTCTTTTGGTCAAGTTGTTTTCTCAAATTGTCCATTGACCACAAGTTGGAAGCTGCAAAGTCTTCCAATGAATCTGCAACTTATTTTGTGAATTCAGGGTCACTCTCTCCCTATCCATTTTATATCATTTTATGTTTTTTGATAATTCATCCATCCTTCTATCGAGATTCACTTCGTATGATAGCCTTCATTTTCTTGTTGGAAAAGAAATATGAGGAAGGCATATCTTCAGGTTCAATAGGTGTCATGTCATCTATATTGATAACCTCTAAACAAGGTAAATCAAAACTTGTTGCCAGGGGAGTCAAAGATGGTATAGGAGAAATAAGTGCAGTATATTGTCCTTCATTTGTAGTATCTTTCATGGGAGTTTTAGTGTTTGATAGTGATCGAGGAAAATTGTGTCCATGTTTCATAAAATATTCAAACGATGTTAATAATTATTTCTCACTTTTACCCGGTATGGATATTCCTGCGATTTTTGCATCCTTGAACAATGTTTTTGATATCTTTTCCACTTCCCTAGTTTTTTCTTTGGGCAAGTTATGTTGCTTGAGCTCTATTGATTCTTCCACCTGTGTAGTTGGATTAAGTCTTTTTTCTTCCTGCAATATTTTGGTAGACTATTCCTTCTATGCTTTTGAAAGATGAGGAAGCTCGATTGTTGTTCTTTGGGAAAACTTTGAAATCTGGATACAACCTCATTATACAATCTAACTTCTCTGAAAAATTCATCATAGGGTGAATATTCATGGATGTATATCTTCATGTTGAATTGATATAAATGATTTTCAACCACCTTATGTGGATCATTCCTTTTTTATTCAATGCCAACCAATTTAATATCTTCTAAGGCCAAATCCTCCACCTTAGCATGTCCAAACACAGATAATGAAAATATGCCAACCTATATGGGAAAGGTTGTCCAAACACTTTTCTGTGCAACCTTCATTTCTTTGGTAATTACTCCTGAAACTATCTGATATGCTACTTCTCTACAAACAAGTCTGTCTGGAAAGAATATGGGAAGATAATGTGGAGATGTGAAGATAATGAACACTTTGATGTAAGAGAATATTTACTCAATGTACCAATCGACAATTTCACCTAAATTCCCAATAATTTGTTCTTAAATTATAGGGGGAGGTTGACCATAGATAATTTCATGAATTGGAATGACCATGTTGTGACAAATTGCATAAAAAAAATCCTTTGAATTTTCCTCCTGTTAGCACTAGAGGTCACACCTAGATAGTTTTAGGTGTAATCCTAGTACCCATCAGAATATAAAAGGATTGAATTGGTTTAAGTAGGTGGATCAACAATACTGGGAAAGAAAGGGAGAGGGCAACAAATTGTCTCCAGAGGCATTCCATTGGGCACAGAGTCATAACATCCTATAGATCAAAGGAAATCAAATTGTATACCAAACAAAGGGGATATATAATGATGAGTATAAGCATAGTGAATATGAAAAAATAAATAACATCCATTGTACATAGATCCTTTCTACAAAGAGATTAAATATTTCTTAAACAGTAAACAATGATTTAATGGGAAAGTTGCAACAAATCCTATGTTGTTCATGAATCCATCAATCAATGGCAGTTATGATCCTCAAAACCTGCAATATATTCAAGAAAGAAGATACAAAATAAATGGGAAAACAAATAAGACCACCTGATGAAAAAATCGCATGAATCTTTAATTGTAGAAACGCTCATTACAAATAGGCCCTCGGTCTTACAAATGAGCAACTAAACGGCTCCTCCCTCCCTCTCGTCTCTTGGATCATGAATCCAACCTTTACCTTATAAAAATCCACTTCATATATTGTGAATTATCTCTCTCTACCCTCAGGAGGTCGAAACCAAGGAGCTACATAGGATACTCCTCCATTTTGGAGTTTGTTACAAAGATTCCAACAAAAACATAACAAATTCATATTTTTTGGGATCTTGTCTATTGTGATAAATGCCTTTTGAAAAAGATCATGCTACTTGATATGGAGATGGAACACATGTTCCTTATGTCCAAATAACTCCTAGGAAACCATTTGATCCTTCTCTGATAGCTGGCAACCCTCCCATAGCTCAAATTTGTCAAACTGTTAGAGTTTGCAATGCCTTTCACAACATGTGCTCTGAACTTTCCTGTAGGTGATGCTTTTATATTTTCTCCAAAAATATGAAATGGTTCGGGCTAATGTTTTGTTATCAAGTCGAAAACATCATTTTTTCCTCCACGCCAAATTTCATAGGAACCCATATCGTGATTCAAATTTTTTTATCAAAACAAGACTCTATTGTGTGTTAATTGCTTACAAATTGTCCTAAATTACCAGTTCGCAGTGCCAGTGAGTCCAGGCATTGCGAACTTGCCTATAACAACTTTTTTCATTTTTGAAAAGATTCAACACCTAAAATCTTATACCAAGAGTCCATACATGCAACAAAACTTCATTATCTTGATATATCCTTGGAGAAAAACACCAAAATGTTAAGTCTAGATCAAAACTCATAACTCTCATTTAATGTTGTAAAAGCATGCAACTGAAAGATTTGATAAAAATGTTGTTGGTTTTAGAAGATCATTGTGTTTATTATTTTGTTTTGGAACTTCTTCTGGTAGCCACCTTGGCCAACATGTCTAATTTTCTCTTTGTCAATTCTTATATGAAAGGTTGTAACTCTTCCTTCAATTTTCTAATTTCATCTTGGTGGGTTCTATTCTTCCTGTAGACATTCTTGAGTTGCCTATGAAGGGGGGAAAAACTCTTATCTAGGAACCTTGCCTTAAATCTTATACACATCAATGATATGACATGGAACAAATTTCAAAATAAAGGATAAGAGGGATAGCCACTGATATTTGTATTAAAATGCAAACATGTAAAAACAGGGTTTTAGCAACACAGTATGAGTTCACAGCATTGAGATATAAGTGGGACAAATGGTTGATTTGCAGATGAAATGATAAGGTGAGTTTAGGATAACAGTTTTTACTAGTGGGAAGATTTTAGAGTGCCATAGAAGATTTTAGATTTGCACAAACTCCTCTTTCAACCTTTAAGCAGCATGAAAATCTTCAAGAAATTCCTGATAAATATGGATTTAATCTTGGTGCTTTGTGAGACTGAGATGGTCTTAGAGAAAGGTATCAAATATTGAACAGTCTTCTTCAACTAGTTTATAGCACCAGTTTGCAACGCCAAGTTCAAAATCAAATAGCATACTTCAAGGAAATTGTTAGAGATTCTCTAACAAAATCCTTAAAAAATTAATTAAATAAAGGCGTTGAAAACCATAAAATTCCCTTTGATGTGTTTCTTAGTTTCAATAAAGAAAGATGAGTGTATGAAGTACTCATAAGTACACTGGTAACTTTCCAGGTGAGTTGTAGCATATACATCTAACTTTTGACTTAACATCTAAATAGTTGGAAAGTGAAAAAGGAAAATTTGTGTACAACTGGAGGTAGGACATATCATGGTGATGATTTAAATATCAATACTTTGACTCATAAGGACCATTATCCTTTTCATGATGAATAATCTTATGGAATAAAAAACCTTATGATTCAAAATTAAAACAAATCTAAGATGTTTTGACCCCCTACACATTCTATGTGCTAACATCTGGCTCCACAAGGGATGGAGACCTCCATGTGAGGCTCCAAGAACATCTAGTTCCAGTTCCTTATTCATTGGGAAAGGAGTCATTACTGTTGATCTACTACAAACCAATAAACTAAAAGAAACAAAAAAATCTTGTATGATGGGATTATTCCCCTACTTCTAACATGATATATAAGATGCTTGATCAAGTGACATCAAAAATCCATTGCACCCATGCAAGGAACTTGTCTACTGGTTGAATTCCTTACATAACCCTACTTAATGGAAATTCAAATTGAAAATTAAATCCAATCTGAAAACGCATCCACTTTAAAGAACCAATTCCACTCACTGATTGTAGGTAACTCATAAAGGTATATTTCTCTTATGTATCCAACATAAATGAAAAAGGATCTTGAAGCATATGTGTTAATATCACTTGTTGATCAATAAAAAGGAAAGGACAGTCGGTGTCTATATTTCCTTCTTATTTACAAGTATAGAGAAACATAGAAGCTTCTTTATTCACTATATCCTTTTCTTCAAATGTTGATTTTTCTTATTCTAAGTTTTCAAATGCAAGACCATTCTCAGAACAAATGGCAACAGTATGATTATTTTCCTTATCATGAATTTCAACCTCAATAAAATTCTCCATATAGAGAACCATAGGAACACTAAGAACATCCAAAGGTTTTTGTTTACTTATAATGTTATCCTTATGTTCCAAAAAACTTGTGTGATTTTTCATCTCAACTCTTTCTGCTCTATAAGCAATTTCAAATTTTTCTTTCAAAATATTAAATGAAGAAAATAATAAGGGAAATGACTTACCTCCAACTAAGTCACAATTTTCCCTATGATATAGGTCATAACTATCATAAATGAGATGAATGTTTTCATAAGACTGTTGAAAAGAATCATTTTCTGGATGAAATCATATTTCTGATATTTTTTAGAAACCAGCCTCATCATAGTTATTGTACTCATTATATATAGGTAAACAAAATGCTTCTTGAATATCATGATTAACAAAATTAGAGACAACATCTTTCTCCTCAACGGGATGCTCTGACAACTCCCCCTCATGGCATCCTTCTTGGTCATTTTCACTATCAGCTATGTCTACATTCCACTCCTCATCCTTAACTTGATCTAAAAAAATTCCATGTGCTTTGATACTGTCCTAAACCTCTTGAGCATGAATGAACATTTGTTTCAAGGTGAAAACTTAGAATAAGAAAAATCAACATTTTCCACATAACATAGTCTAGCAACAGCTTCAGGAGGTCGGATAATTAAAGGCATGTTGCAATAAAAACTATAAAATATCTTGTTGAAAATAGCAAGATCTTCATCCTCGCCTATTTTCAAATCATAAAAATCAGCTATGTACTGGTCAAGATATTTGTTCTCTCCTTGGTACCTTGAAAATGAACCAAATAACTCAGCCCAAGAACCAATGAAACCAACCTCTAGATTTTTAAACCACAAAGCAGCATCTCCAACCAAAGATTTAGTGAATAACCTCATAACAACATCCTCATGCATAATTTCCAAACTGTCAATGACATTCTAAAAAGATCCCATATGTTTCTTAGCTATAATATGATCTTTTCCAACAAAAAGAGGCAGATATTCTAAAAACTTGGGAGGGTAAGTATCAAGAGTAGATGACATCTTTAAGGGTTTAAACATTTTTTCTCTTTTTCTGGACTGAACATCAATAGGCTGAAAGTGAGGTTCAATGAATTGATTTCAAATTCCAATAGTGGTGGTAGAAGACGGTACTATGATGAGAGAAGGTGGTGAATCATTTGTATCATTCACCTGGTTATAGGGCTGATCATGTTCAGGAAGGATTTGAATACAAAAATTGTTCCCATATGTTTCAGATGAAGGACTAGGGTCAACATCAACTATGTAAGAAGAATGCATCTCTCGTTCTTTCAAAGAGGGATATACAGTAGTAGGATTATGGTCATCAGAGTAAAAAAAACAAAGGATGATTCTTCTGATATATCTTGATACCTGGACTTCATGTGTCTTCATTCCATTTTATGTTTGAGCTCATTACTGAGTGGACTTCTGTAACTTGATCTGAATCACCAACAAGTTCTTCAAATGTGTGGAGTCTCCATGGTGAAAACTTGTAGTCTTTTATGTCACTAATCATTTCTCACCATCAATAACTGGTAGTAATCTATGTCATACATCCCAGGGAATATATTCAACTCCATCCCTGACAATGACGCCAAAAATGTTAGCACTAGAGGTCACACCTAGACTATTTTAGGTGTAATCCTAGTACCCATCAGAATATAAATGCATTGAATTGGTTTGAGTAGGTGGATCATCAAGAATGGTAAATAAAGGGAGAGGGAAACAAACTGTCTGTAGAGGCATTTCATTGGGTGTGGAGTCATAACATCCTACAGATCAAAGGTAATCAACTATATACTAGACAAAACAGATATATAGTGATGAGTAGAAGCATAGTGAATATGACAAAAGGAAGAGCATCCATTGTACAGAGATCCTTTATGCAAACAAATTAAAGATTGCTTCAAAAATAAACAATGATTTAATGGGAAAGCTACAACATATCCTCCGTTCTTCATGAATCCATCAATCAATGGAAGCTATAGTCCTCAAAACCTGCAATATATTCAAGCAAGAATATAAAAAATAAATGGGAAAACAAAGAATACCATCTGATAAAAAACTCTCATGAATCTTTAATGGAAAAAATTCTCATTACAAACAGGCCCTCAAGCTTACAAATGAGCAACTAAACTTCTCCTCCAGCTCTCTCCTCTCTTGGATCATGAATTCAACATTTTCCTTATAAAAATCCACTTAATATATAGTGAATTATCTCTCTCTACCCTAAGGAGGTAGAAACCAAGGAGCTACATAGGATACTCCTCCATTTAGGAGTCTGTTACAAAAGATTCCAACAAAAACATAACAAATTCCTATTTGGGGGTATCTTTTCTATTGTGATAAATTCATTTTGAAACAAGTCATGTTACCTAATATGGAGATGGAACACATGTCCCTCATGTCCAAATAATGCCTAGGAAATCATTCAAACCTTCCTTGATAACTGGCATCCCTCTCATAGCTCTAATTTGTCAGACTGTTAGAGTTTGCAGTGCCTTTGACAACATGCGTTGTAAACTTTCCTGTAGGTTATGGTTTTATCGTTTCTCCAAAAATACGAAATGGGTTAGGCTGATTTTTTGTCGGAAAGTAGAAAACATCATGCTTTTCCTCCACACCAACTTTCAAAGGAACCCATATAGTGATTCAAAATTTATGATCAAAACAAGACTATGTTGTGTGTTAATTGCTTACAAACTATCCTAAATTACTAGTTCACAGCGCCAGTGAGTCCAGGCTCTGCGAACTTTCCTATAGCAGCCTGTTTCACTTTTGCAAAGCTTCAACATATCAAAATTATACCAAGAGTCCAAGAATTCAACAAAACTTCATTATCTTGATATATCCTTGGAGAAAAACACCAAAATGCTAAGTCTAGATCAAAACTCATAAGCCTCATTTAATGTTGTAAAAGCATGCAACATAAAGATTTGACAAAAATGTTGTTGATTTTAGAATCTCATTGTATTTATATTTTTGTCTTAGAACTTCTTATGGTAGATAGCTTGGCCAACATGTCTAAGTTTATCTTTGAAAATTCTTCTCTGAAAGGTTGTAAGTATGCCTTCAATTTTCTGATTTCAGCTTTGTGGGTTCTGTTCTTCCTATAGACATTCTTGAGTTGCCTGTGAAGGGGAAAAAAACTCTTGTCTAGGAACCTTCAATTAAATCTTATACACATCAATGATATGACATGGAAAACATTTCAAAATAAAGGATAAGAGGGATAGCCATTGATATTTGTAGTAAAATGCAGTAAGGTAAAAGCAATTATGTGAAAATAGGTTTTAGCAACACAATATCAGTTCGCAGTGTTGAGATATAAGTGGGACAAATGGTTGATTTCCAAAGGAAATGATAAGGTGAGTTTAGGATAACATTTTTGACTAGTGGGCAGATTTTATAGTGCCATAGAAGTGGGTTTGAGAGTTGGTAGCAAATGGACTTGAACAGTTCGTAGCGCCAGTAATGTAAGCAGCATAAACTCCTCTTTCAACCTTTAAGAAGCATGCAAATAATCAAATAATTCTTGATAAATATCAATTTTATGTTGGTTCTTTGTGAGCTCGAGCTGGTCTTAGAGAAAGGTATCCAATATTGAACAGTCTTCTTCAACCAGTTTGCAGTGCCAGTTTGCAGCGCCAATTTGCAGCACCAAGTTCAAAATCAAATAGCACACTTCAAGGAAACTTTTACAGATTCTGTGACAAAATATTTGAAAATTTAATTAAATGAAGATGCTGAAAACCATAAAATTCCCCTTGAAATGTTTCTTAGTTGGTAGAATATACATCTAAATTTTGACTTGACATCTAAACGGTTGGAAAGTGACAAAGGAAAACTCGTGTACAACTGGAGGCAAGAAATGTCATGGTGATGATTTAAAGATCAAGAGTGTGACTCATAAGGACCATTATCCTTGTCATGATGAATAATCTTATGACATAAAAAACCCTATGACTCAAAAATAAAACAAAACTAAGATGTTTTGACCTCCTACACATTTTATGTGCTAACACCTCCCATAATTTAGAATGATAGAAATGTATGGGAGTATAAATCCTTGAATCTGGTATCCATCCCCTTTTTCGCAACTTGCAACATGAGAATCCATGTATCCTAGATAACTATATGTGTAGCATTGTGGACATTCGAAGATCAATGAATTTGATATGTTTAAATGATAGACCCTTGTTAAAGTCCTAAACACCTATACGAACACCATTCCATTGGCAAAGTTATGTAGCCTAAGTTACCTATTAATGTTTTTAGGGAAATATGTATGGAACATCCCCTCATCCAGAGCTCCATATCCCTCTCTCTCTCTCTCTAGCTTATTCCCTCTC
>JASDQU010310037.1:77851-90009 GCA_032191745.1 Picea mariana | reverse complement strand
GTTGTACAAAAATCCTTGACACAATTCATTAGCGATACAATGACTATTGTTGTAGCTCTCAAAAGACGTTTGCAATATAAGAATGCATACCAGACAGGTAAAGTGTGTGTGCATGTTGTCATGAAAGCATTAAATTAATTATGTTCCAGGGCCCTGTACAAAGCACAGAGCATCTATATAAATGATAACTGGAACAATGTTCTTGGAGAAGAGTATGAAAGCTTTGCACAGACTTTCGAAAATGATAGTGAATTTGATATAAGCAATGAATCAGAGAATGAAAAACCTATTGAAACATTGATACATGGATTCACTGACTCACAACGCATTCGTGACTTGGAAGACAAGATTTTCAAAATTGCACCTGTTGAAGGGAAACGTCCACTTGGAATATTCAAGGATAAATTTGATGAGGAAATGAGCTATGGACATCCATGTACCAGTGACATTACAAAACGATTCAACTACCAAACAATATTTCGATGGGAACTGCTACATTCAAGTGGTGACTTCTCCTGTCAMATAACAATTTTTTTTTTCAAAACAATGCACATAATAATTGAGCAAGTTCTCTCTTGCATGTGGGTGTGAATAAGAAAAGGCCATCTAAAAGGAATAAATTTATTGGCCAAAGATATCAAGTACATAGCAAACCTAGAAAAAATCCTAAAATCTGATATTGGATACATAGATTTTAAAAACATTCGTATCTCTCCTGACTATTTGCAGAAAAACAAGAAAACTATTTTTACAATGATCTAACAATTGGGACCGTCAACATTTTTCATCAAATTTACAAGTGCATAGCATCACTGGGATCTGTTTGTGGCTAGGGTGTCTGCATTGTATAGGAACAGGAAAAGGAAAAAACAAACTGATACATTGGAAAATGATGACATTGACTACCCCATAAGAAAATATCCAGTGACATGTACTCGCTACTATAGGCATAGAATAAATGCTTTGAACAAATTGATACGCCATGGTGAAATGTTCTTCGAAAAAATATTGCACTACTATTTTGTGACTAAATTCCAGAATAGAGGGAGTGAGCATGACCACACATTGTTGTGGATAGAGGGTGACAGGTCTATGGAAATGACAACAACTCATAGATTGAGCAGTTTGTGGACAAATACATAACATGCAACACAGATCATTTGGATCCAGAACTTTCCAAAGTTCATAGACATTATCATACAAGAAGCTGTAAAAAATGAAAAAATTCACATGGAAGATACAACTTCCGTGTGTCGCCAATGAGAAAAACAAGAATCATAGAGTCAATTAGTTTAGAGGACAATGTGCTCATTGAGAAATCTAAATCCTTGTTTGCATTTCTAGAACAATGAGACTTTTATGAGTTAATGAGCTTCGACGACTTCTTGACAGAGCTAAATCTAACAGAAGATGAGTACATCCAAGCCATACAATCTACACTTAAACAACCAACAATTTTCCTTAAACGAAAACTTTCCCATATTTGGAACAACAGTTTCTCCAAGGACATGCCATTTATGTGGAATGAAAATATAGATGCACAATATGTACTCAATGCATATGCTACAACATCATATTATACCTCATATATGAAAAAGGTTGGCAAATCTATGACAAGTGCATTCAGAAGAATACACAAAGAACATGAAAGAATTCATATTGATGTTATGCAAATGATATGTATGCTTGGAAATACATTACTTAATCTTCAACAAATTTCTTCTCAACAAGTAGTCCACATTGCACTTTCCCTGCCCCTCAACTGTAGTTCAAGGAAATGTGTCTTCATAAACACATCTCCACTTGAGAAACGCACATTTGTGCTTAAACCACTGTCTTTGCTAGAAGAAGATCCAGATAATTTGGAGGACGTACTATGTATCTCTATTATTGATTATTACCTCCAGCATCCATCTCCTACTAAGCATATATGCCTAGAAGAGTTCGTATCGCATTACAAAAAAAATGGTGCACCCATATCAAAAAGAAAAAAACCCTCTGTAATACACTTTGTCAAATACAAAGAACATATTGATTATGGAAACTATTGTAGAGAAAAACTATTGTTGTACGTTCTGTTTGATCAAAATGAAAACACATTAAAACATAACTTCCCTACATGGGAAGTTGCGTATATTACTTATGAGACTACAGTACAAACCAATGAATCTAGATTTACATACAATTTTAATCCAACATGGGGTGATTTAGAAAGTGCAGTTCATGAACTAGAAAACCCTCATAATGTTGATGAGACATTCACAAACCATAAAACAACTAGAACTTGTTGTGAGTCCTATGACTTGCAAGAATATTTTCCTTGTCCTCGAGCAACCTACATTGAAAAACGTATCAATCTTGGGTTTCAAGTCACAAAACATCATTTATTTATTGAAAATAATGAATACTACAGAGTCAGACATCTGTTGAATCGAGAGCAATAATCAATTCTAAAGGACATTACAATTAAAAAATGCTTGAACATGCACACTCCTTTGCAATTCTTCCTTACAGGTGGGGCAGGAACATGTAATACATTCACAACGAAAGAACTATTCCAAATTCTTATACGAATCTATGATTTAAACAATTCCTTCAACCCTATGAAACCAAAGGGGCTAATAGTTTCATACATAGGAAAAGATGCATATAATGCAGGTTGAACAACAGTCCACTCTGCATTTTTTATGTATTTTAACAAGTCACAGTTTCTTCCACTCAACAAGGAAATGTTATATACCTTGTCTAAGCTTTATGAAAAACTACAACTTGTCTTCATAGATGAGGCATCTTTGATTGGAAGTTGCTTCTTGTATTCCATTGACAATCGACTGAGAAACATAAAACATGTGCACACCAAATACTTTGGGAACATTGACATGATATTTTGTGGGGATCTTTACCAGGCACAACCTACCCAAGATTCTTTGATATGTGAACAATCTACAATCAATATGAAAACAGTGACGCGTGAATTCTGGAAAGACAATATAAAATTATTTGAATAAGATACTACAATGTGACAGACAAATGAAACATTTAATGCAATTCTGAATAGAATGCGGACAAATAGCCAAACACATGATGACTTAACATATATCAATTCAAGGTGCATGCGACCTGAACCAATAGACCCAACCTTCCCTTACTTGTTCTACACTAATAGGGATGTTGCAATGCATAACAAGTGCATGTTATCGCTCATGCATGGCGATGATATCATCATCAATTCAATTGGCCTCGAAGAAGACAACCATGGAAATGTACCACATCATGAACATACAACCACTTTGCCTTTGCAACTTGTCCTGAAATTAGACATGCTAGTTGAAATATATTCCTGCAACTATGATTCACAGGATGGCTTGGTAAATGGTGCAGATGGAATACTCAAAGCTTATACCAAAACAGAAAAAATTAATGTCCTCTGGATTAAGTTCCATGAACCGCATATAGGCCACAAACAAGAAAACAAGTTGGATTATCTATATAATTCAAACACTGCACACGATTGGACACCTATCTTACGAATATTAAAACCAACATCGACATCGACAAAGATAGGTCGACTGAAGATTCAAAAACAATTTCCAATTAAACTTGATAGTGTTGCATTTGACCCTACTGGAATTCGAATACATGGACTGGTATACACAGCACTGTACCATGTCAGAAGTATAGACTCCTTGTATTTACTAAGCGCTCTTACAAAAGATAACTTCAAAGTCAAATACAAAGTTGATATTGAGATGCAATGTTTTAGGACTAGCACAAAGTGGCATCTACAGTATGATTACCAATCCATACAAACAAACTCATCTATATCAATTCTCTCACTTAACACACACAACCTACATGCACATATGGATGATATACTCAATGACTATGACACAACGCAATCTAATATTTTGTTCTTGCAAGAAATATACATGACATTATGCATGCAAAACAAGCAATTTCCAAATCACAATGGCATATCAAGTTACATTACACATGGGGTGATGATATTAGTGAAAAAGCATGTTGCAATTTTGGAGCATATGCATTTCGAAGAAAACAATGTTGAGATGGTGCTCGCAAAAGTAATTTTCCATGGATCAGAAATTGTAATACTGAATCTCTATGCTGCTCCACATGCAACATTATCCAACATACTAAATGTTCTTTCAAATGCATTAGAACATTTGCTTCTGAACGAAACCATCGTCATTGTAGGAGACTTCAATATTGACATGCTACAAAATAATTCTAGAAAAAAAGAATTGGAAAACTACATGTGTAGATACAATCTTCGCTTTCTTTTGGATAAGATAAACCATGTACAAAACACACTTATTGCCCATGTATGGTCAAATGTTCCCATTTCCCAATTCAACCTCTTTATCTTACACACACACACTGGTCTGATCACGATACAATTAGTATTGCACTTGAATTATGAAATATACATCAAGCATATTGCAAAATCATATGTCTATGTCTCAAAGCATATTTGTCTAGCTTGTTGCACAAAACCAAGTTATCCAACTTCTTAGTTTTTCCTGGTTTGTAATTGATTTTGGACATAAAAAAAAATTACACAATTTTTTTATATATACACATACATGGATCAAGAAAAATAAAATGGTACATGCTTCTAACACTATCTGTTACTCTATTCCTTTTATTCTAGTTTATTTATTGTATGTACATATTCCTTGTTTTTTCCGTACATATCAACTTATGTTCATGTTCATTGTGTTTTGTACTTTCTTTCATTGAAACAAACAGGAAAATTGGACAAGGCAAAGAACTCTTAACTAGAAATGTAGAACAATACATACAAAGGTGCATCAAAGGTGCATACTTCTACCCGTATTCCATATCCAATTGTTTTTCATTTACTCTGTCTATATTTATTCCACTAGTTTGCAGCTCTTTTGTTTTTTTTTTCCTTAGATACCGCATATCTTCCTATATTCATGTCAATTGTATTTTCTGTGTCGCTACCTTGAAATAAATAAATTTGTATTCCATCTTTTTTTCATGTGTTCCTACATAGCAACTTGTCTTCATGTCCATTGTATTCTTTGTATTGCTACATTGAAAAAAGAACTGACTAATTGAAAATGAGGATGAAGCCTTATGTGCCATAGCTGAGAAAGCTGGAGTACAATCTTCCAAAAGGTATGGCAACAGTGGTGCCAGAGAAAATACAATGTGTATGCCTAATGCACACCCATACCAAGTATGAACAATATACACATGTTCATAGCCATTGTTTCACAAGTGACATGGGCATGAGCAGTGAATGATTGCAAACATCAGCACAACAACAATGCCGAAGGTAAGGATTCATAGATTATGCTCTTGCTATGTTTAGGAAACAAATATCCGCAGTTATTTATTCTACTGTGTGATGGTAAATATGTTTATGTCGTTTACACCACATGTTTTTTAGTTCACAAGAACTATCGACAAGTAGAAGTGAAACCTCCATCATAGTACAAGGTCCAGAGACTAAGAGATATGGTTACAAAACTCTAATCTACATACGTTATCCAATTTGTACATATATTGAAGCTTGTCATATTTTAGAATATGCTTGCATATAAGAATGCCAAGTCATATATTTTGTCTATTTCTTGTTGAAATAGATATAAACAACATCTCTTTTAACTTGAACCAGGGTCTGTTGAGCTCCAACTATATTTCATGGCTGAGAATGTTTTTCCCATAGTTGATGTGTTTCTATTGCTTGCTAATTATCAARCTAAATGTTGTTGTGTGAGGCATAAAGTTATTTTCTCTCTTTCTTTTTCCTCTTCTATACTTACCCATTTTTCCCTTTTCTTCTTCCCCACTATTATCCATTTTTGGTTCTATGCTTAGTCGCATATCTATGCTCGCGRGTTCCCAGGGTGGTGGAGTGAGAAATTATATATCCATCTATATCTTCACATCACAAGTCTGACCGACCACTGTTTGTTTCCATACTTAGCCAATTTTATGGCCGCGGGTTCCTACGTAGGCGCTATCRAACTCTCATGCCCCATGTTCGGGGTATACATATTGCACCCAAAAATTTAGTGATCTACAATTCGAACCTGGACTCCTYGAACTCGCAAGTCTCACTCCACCTACAATAACTCCATCTAACCGCCCCACCTTTCCATACTTAGTCAATTCTTCAAATTTTTGTGGGTTCACGGACTCTCGGGTTCACAAAAGTTTCAAAGAATTGATGTGCTTCTATCACTTGATAATTATCAGACTAAGTGTTGTTGTGTGACGCATAAAGTTATTTTCTCCCTTTCTTTTTCCTCTTCTATACTTACCCATTTTTCCCTTTTATTCTTCCCCTCTGTTATCTGTTTCTGGTTCTATACTTAGTCGCATATCTATGCTCGCGGGTTCCCGGGGTGGCAGAGTGAGAAATTCTATATCCATATATATCTTCACATCACGAGTCTGACCGACCGTCGTTCGTTTCCATACTTAGCCAGTTTTATGTTCGCGGGTTCCGGGTAGGCGTTATCAAAATCTCATGCCCTATGTTCGAGGTATACATCTTGCAGCAAAAACTTCGGTGATCTACAATTTGACCCCAGACTCGTCGAACTCGCAAGCCTCACTCTACCTATGAGCTTGTTTAAATAGATATAAACAACATCTCTTTAAACTTGAATCAGGGTCTGTTGAGATCCAGCTATATTTCATGGATGAGAATGTTTTTCCCATAGTTGATGTGTTTCTATCACTTGATAATTATCAGACTAAGTGTTCTTGTGTGAGGCATAAAGTTATTTTCTCCCTTTCTTTTTCCTCTTCTATACTTACCGGTTTTTCCCTTTTCTTCTTCCCTTCTGTTACCCGTTTCTGGTTCTACTTAGTCACATTTCTATGCTCGTGGGTTCCCAAGCTAACAGATTGAGAAATTCTATATCCATATATATGTTCACATCACTAGTCCGACCAACCGTCGTTCGTATCCATACTTATCCAATTTTATGGCCGTGAGTTCCCGAGTAGGCGTTATCAAACTCTCATGCCCCGTGTTCGGAGCATACATCTTGCACCCAAAAATCCGATGATCTACAATTCGCCCTCGGAATACTCAAATTCGCAAGCCTCACTCTACCTATGATGACTCTATTTGACCACCCTACCTTTCCATACTTAGTCGATTCTTCAAAGTTTTGCGGGTTCACAAACTCCTAGGTTCACAAAAGTTTCAAATCATTTTTCACTCCCCTCCATCCCCGCCACCTTCGCCCCTTCCCAATGCAAATTAATTATGATTTTACTAGTGACATATCAACACAGAGGTTCGAAAATATTGGCATTAATAAGAGGAAAGCTCTAGGACATATCCCGTTAAAACGCATTAATGGGAGAATATTATGGAATTTGATGAATTGTTTTGTGTCAATCTTGAATTGGAAAAACATTGTTGGTTATTTTAGTTTTTTTAAGGAATCATCATAGCAAGAATGAAATATCGTGCTAGCCCATTGTTATCTACAAAGGTGTTTACATGATGACCCTCTTTAGTATTGTGCATATATTACATCTTGGCATATTTGAGAATATGCTTGCATATGAAAATGTTAAATCACCCTTCAAATTGGAACATGGTTTGCATTTGGGCCACAAAAAATACTAATAAAATAAAATAATATGAATAGTATTGAAGTAAATATAAACAAATTATCTTTGAACTTGAACCTAAGTTTGTCGAGCTTCAGGTATATTACATAGCTGAGAATGTTTTTCCCATAGTTAATGTTTCTAGCCACGAATTCCCGGATTAGCGCTATCGAACTCTCATGTCCCATGTTTCGTGATATACATATTGCACCCAAAACTTCTATGATCTACAATTTGACCCCAAACTCCTTGAAATCACAAGCTTCACTCTACCTACGATGAGTCTATCTGGGTCTGTCAGACTGCCCCACCTTTTCATACTTAGTTGATTCTTCACCTCTTGTTGTCATAGATTCACGCGTTCATGGACTCCTATCCATCCCTACCACCTTCGCACACTTCCCAATGAAAATTGATTACGCTTTTATTAGTGACAACTCACAACACAAGTTTGAAATATTGGCATTAATGAGAGAAAATCTCTAGGACATCTCCCATTAAAATGCATTAAACCAAGATTTACGGGAGATTATATTACCATCCTCCAGTGTTCATTTTAAATACTATCAGGACACAATTACTGTCACATGTTGCAGTACAAACAAATCTTCATCAAAACATTATCTTTTCTCACAGGCACCCCACATGCACCCCAGTCTCATAAACTGAGCGATGTTTGGATCCACCAACTCAACCTCCCTATTATTGAATTGGCAGAGGTCAATATTATGGCATCTAAATTTTTTTGTGTGTGTGGATCTTGAACTCAGAAAAATTATTTTTTACTTTAGTTTTTTTAAGGCATTATACCCCGCCTTTCCATATTTAGTCGATTCTTCACCTCCTTTTGTCATAGATTCGCGGGTTCCCGGGCTCCCAGCTTCACAAACGTTTCAAAGAATTTTTCACTCTCGTCCATCCCCACCACCTTCGCGCCCTTCCCAATGAATATTAATCATGCCTTTATTAGTGACAACTCACTAGACACATCAGAAATATTGGCATTAATAGGTGAAAAGGTCGAGGACATCTCCCATTAAAACGCATTAAACCAAGATTTACGGGAGATTATATTATCATTCTTCAGCGTTCATTTTAAATACTATCAGGAGAAAAGGAACATTCTCATCACCTTATGGATGAACCTAGACAACATTTTTGCGGAGATACCTTGAATATTTTCGGGTAGGAGGACCAGAGTTTTTAGTGGTCCAGAGATTATGACTACTACTCATCCCCTTCTGCCCAGAAGGAAGTTATATGGACGTCTAGAAATGCACGAGCAGGTTGTGTCCTTGAAATTTTTTACTGTAAGGAGTTGGTCACCTGCTGCGCCGAAGATTATATTCTGAACCAGTGGATTATCCAGTTGCGGGGCCATTCCCGAGTCTCCCTATCACCTCAAGTATTTCAAAAGATGTCAATACTTCCCAGCCCAATGCCTACTTTCAAGGGTGAGAATTGCAGAGAGTTCTTAAAGAAGCATGATAATGTATTGGACCTCTTACTGGAGTTCTTAGAGAACCCATCAGTCAATCTCGGGGACATGACCAAATTACAGGTTAGTGAATTTAAAAACCCTTTCCGAGAAATTGCATGGATTCTCACGAGGATAACGAGAAAAGAAAGTACAACTAGCATCTCTCAGATGATTCTGTATATTTTATATTTTACGGTGAAGGAACAAGCCATCTTCGGTTGGGGCAAGTTGATTTCCATTGAAATCTCTTCCCAGTTATTTCAATACACAAGGCAAAAGAAATTATTTATGTCATCTTATTTAATTTTCGCGGTAGCACATTGCTGTTCATTCCCTGGATTATCTCTGTGTAAGAAGGTAAACTATGAATTTGACCCAGTAA
This sequence comes from Picea mariana, assembly GCA_032191745.1. Classification (NCBI taxonomy): domain Eukaryota; kingdom Viridiplantae; phylum Streptophyta; class Pinopsida; order Pinales; family Pinaceae; genus Picea; species Picea mariana. The sequence continues at coordinate 80,518 of JASDQU010310037.1, read as the reverse complement.
CCTTCGGGTACTAGATATTATGGAGACACAACACCGCCCAACATTTTTATGAATTCTTTAATGATTTTGTTTCAGTTTTTAAAGGGTTGATATTTGGAAAGGATTTTCCACGGATGTCTGACCAGGTGACCAAGTTCCTAGATAGGAAGGGCACACTAGAACAAATGGAGAACTATAATGTTATAAGGATTTTTGGGTCCAAACAAAATCCTTCCTTCCTTCCATGTCACATATCTGGTACAATGTTTCTTGTTGAGATAGCAAGGAAGTACACCTATTGGTTACATTATTTCCATGAAAAGAGAAAAAGGAAATTCATCCCTCTACCTTGAAAAGTCAGGGATTTCATAGTCATGAATATGAACATGATTGACAATTTTATGGGACACTTCCACAACTTCAATTTGAAATATGTTGAAAAAGTAAAATAGTTCAACCCTGATGGTATTTTTGTATAACACCTATTAGTTGTCGGTTTCAACAGTTGTTTCATTGACACTTTCCTGAATGAATACGAATATAACACCTCAGGAAGTCCTGCTCATGACACCGACGACCTGGAGACAATACTTAGCACCAATGAGTCGTACAATCAGAAACGAAAAGGCCCAAGTGAGAAAAGTGCCCAATCCCCGACCGCCACACCCAATACTACAGCATCTCGGAGCAACACTCCAACAACATACCCAAGCAAGAAAGTCACCCACAGTTTTTCAGGTGGAGGAGGATATAAGAACCCTCCCTCCAGTAAAATTGAAAGTTATCACAGACTTCCCACGAGAAACAAATGAAAAACAATAGTGCAAGAACAGGAGGGACCAAGGGGATAAATTGATATCCAAGATCTCTCCCTCAAAGATATGGAACTAGAAATTGACATTGAAAAAATGTTCCCCGACGATGACCAACTAGAGATCACTACTCCCCATAACCCTGAGATGGAAATAATTGGGACTGATACCTTGGACGAAGAAGAGTCTTTTGCATTTCACAGCATTGTTTTTGATATCGAATCCAAAAAATTGATTATTGAAAAGAGAGATGTAAAGAATAAGAAAGGGAAATCTCATTCAGAGATTAACCTACAGAACATGTGCCCTTCCCAGATCTCCCAGATACACCAAGCAACTGGAGATGTTCTAGACAACTCTATTAGTGGCCTTGAAGTGGAGAACGTCCGGTTAAAGGAGAGAATCAAAGAATTGGAGGGAGCTCTAATTCCCCTTCCACTGTTTGCTACTCCTTTGGCAATGATCGGGCCCACCGCACCTGCGGAAAAGTTAAAAGGATCAACAAGACTTCTCACATCAGACCGAGGCTATGTGGAAAAGAATATAAAGAGAAGAATGAAATTAATAATAGAAGCTTGGGAGATGTCAAAGAGTATGGCCTATTTTGGAATAAGAGCGCATGCGTTTCATGAGTATCTGCAAGAAGATCTCAAGAATGAGCAAGGTTTCTACCTCGATGCAGTTGTACCATTTGGTGTTCAAGTTACTGGTATGGAAGAATTTAGAAGAAGAGAGGAGGATCTCCCTTCCTTGGATCGAATAAACCAACTAAACGCATGTTGGAAATAAAAGGTAAGAAACCTGAATGGTATCATTCAAGCATGTAGCCAGGCCATATCTAGAAGAGACAAACTATTCAAGAAGCTAACTGAGATAGATCTAGTTGGTAGCACCAATGAATTCCAAGACCTGAAATTGATATTCAACTCGTTGTTTTTAACCAAGCAAGCATTTGATGATCAAGATCATATCTATAAAATTCTATCATTTGAAAATTTCTATGGCATTCTTGAATATGGTGAAGATGATATGAAAAAATAGCTAGTTGGTTATTCGATTAAAAACCAAGATATTCAAGAAGAATTGCACAACCTATCTATTGATCTAAGGGACTTGGAAAGTGAATTCTTCAATATAAAAATCCATCATGAAATCAGTGTGGCACCCATGAGGAGCTACATCGAGGAGTGGTTCAAAAAGGTTGTTGACAAGATTACCAATGAAGGGCAAAAGACGCTTGAGACGGTTCCCATAACCGTCGAGGAAAGCCATAAAACAACATCGGTGAGCAAATGACATGGCATGGGATACCATCATAGTAATTTGATATTGATCATATTCTATTGTCTTTTTCGATGTCTTCATCCAGTTACTCTACCTCTTTAAATACAAAGCTTTAACCGAGGATTGACAATTTTCTCTTTCTTCTTGCCAGGTCTTGTTGTATTCCATCGTCGACTTTCTTCTTTCAACAATATTGACTCTTGTAAATCTTTTATTTGTGGTCCATGGGATCCCCAATCCCATTCATTATGGAAAACACATTTAAATTTCACAGAATATGTACTGAACTATATATTTTTTTACAAATTCCAAGACAGTTATTTTGGGAAATATTCTCAAATGTATTTTGTAAACCATTCTATCTGAGTATAAAATATTTGAGGTTGTTGTATGGTGATTTTCAATGTTTAGTATTGTTTTTTTTAATTAACTCATTTTCCTTCACAACTATTGATAGATGAATTCAACCTCTTTCTACATGAATTTAAGACGCTCTTTGATCCATAGTTAAAAATGCACGATAAGCCTTTTTTCCCCTGCCCAGTACTTTCATTTAAATAAAAACTACTCTATTCTGGCATCTGCAGCTCTC
>JASDQU010310037.1:37006-53684 GCA_032191745.1 Picea mariana | reverse complement strand
ATGAGAAAACATAATACAAGGGTGAAGGTGGAGATGGGGTAATAAATAGGAGAAAAGTTAATATCCACCCTCTCCCTTTATTAAGTTTTCACCTCCCAATGAGGATGAGGGTGGGGGAGAAATATGAGAAAAATTAATAAAGTTTTCTCCTATTTCATGAAGATGGGGCTGGGTGGAGAAATAGGAGAAAAGTTTATGGATAAATAAGAGAAAACTTTATTAAATCTCACAAATAAGAGAAACTTAATAAAATTTTATTCTATTTCTCCCTGCAATCCCACCTTCATGAAAAGAGAAAAATTTATTAAGTTTTTTCTTATATCTCCATCCACCCTGCCCCATATTTCATGAGGGTGGGGGTGAGGGGAGAAATAGAAGAAAATATGATTAAAACTCACAAATATGAGAAAACTTAATAAAGGTTTATCATATTTCTCTCCTTACTCCAAAGCTCATGAAAGGAGACTATGAGACTTAATAAAATTTTCTCGTATTTATCTACTCACCCCACCCTCATGAAATACAAGAAAAATTTATTAAGTTTTCTCATATTTCACTTGACCCTCACCTGCACCCTCATGGGGGGTTGGGGTGGGGGTAGCTTAATAAAGTGTGTTAGAGGGGGGTGAAATAAGATAAAACTTTATTGATTTTTCTCCTATTTCTTTCCCACCCTCTCTCATATTTCATGAGGGTGAGGGAAGAAATAGTAGAAAACTAATTAAATTTCAAAAATAGGAGAAAAATTAATAAAGGTTTCTCATATTTCTCACCCTACTCCCACTCGGAGAACTTCATTAAATTTTCTCTTATTTCTTCCCCCCATCAATATTTTTTTTCCTTTCGTGAAGGTGGGAGTGGAGTAGCATTAAGTTTTCTCGTATTTCTAACCCCATGGAGGAGAAATAGGAAAAAATTTAATAAGTCTCACAAATAGAGAAAAACTTAATAAATAAAAAAATTCCCCACCCCCATGAAAGGGAATTAAGATTTCTCCTATTTCTCTTCCCAACCCCAATCTCCTCCTCTTGAAAGGAGTAAAAAACTTCATTATTTTTTCTCTTATTTCTCCCCTGACCCTCATAAGGGAGAGAAAACTTAAAAGGTGGTGAGGGTGGAGGTGAGAAATAGGAGAAAAATTTATTAGTCAAGGGAGATGGGGGTGGGGGAATAAATAGGATAAAAATTAACGAGAGATGGCCCGATGGGGGTGGGGAAATAAGTAGGAGAAAAATTAACGGGAGATGGGGGTGGGGGAATAAATAGGAGAAAAATTAACAGGGGGTGAGGGAAGAAATATTAAGTTTTCTCCTATTTCTCCCCCCACACTTAACCTCAAGTTGAGAAAAAAAATCAAATCTTAAAAAAAAACGCTTTCAAAATTTTGATCGAACTCTAAATAAATCCAAAATTAAAATGGATTATGTTATTCCATTTTTTCACATAATTGTTTACACATATATAAATGTATTGGAAGATACCGTTCCCAATAGCAATCCATGTGATATCCACAATAACCGGTTATCCTCTGTAAAATGTTGGGAACCCTTATTCAATCAAACGAATGACCTTCTCTATGTAAAAATAGAATGACCCTTGAATCAAAATGTTATCATCTTCCTATTGTCTCTATGGTGTGTCTAGATATTCAAAGGAAATATTTTTCATTGATATGGCTCCGATGTTTATTGGATTATTCCAAAAATTCCTACATTTTTTTTCCACGAAAAAAAAGTGTAATTCTATTCATCCAAAGAGAACCAAATTACATTTTGTAGGTGCCTTAAGCACAACCCAACCATGGGTGAAGTGATTAGAAATAAAATCCCAAAGGGGCCTAGAAGCTGGATAAAGAGACACAAAGAAATATATAATAAATGGGCTAGGAAGACAATCATTAAACAACAAGAGACCCCTCCACGAAAGACATGCCGGGAAAGTAATCCCAAAGAAATCCCTGGATGCCAAAAGGACCAGGTCAGAGCGGCATGAAGCTCTCACATCAACAGAACCAGAAGGCAGTGACACCATAAAAGAACCCATCCTACAAACATTAGAAAAAGAGAAACCAAAAATTTGTATGCCCTCAAAATAGACCTCAAAGTGTCAACACATCAACATTGCGCGCCTTTAGAAAGGACCTCAAAGCTATGGCCAAACCCCCCAAATGATATGAGGAAGAGAGAGTCACTAACACCCTCCATAAGGACCTGGATCTGAGCATACACCAAACCCTGGAAAACCAACATCAATAGAGAGAGGAACTGCAAATATGAGTGGGAAAAACCCCAAAAAACCTTGTCGAGAGAAAACATCATCGAAAGCCTCCAATGAAAACCCATAAGCATGACATAACAGGTCAAAACGACATACGTTCCTCTTGAAAAAGAAAGGATCCAAAACCCCAAATCTCGGCATCAAAAATTTAGAACTCGACGTCAATAACTTTGAAACCAGAACCACAGAGCAGAGGGTATACATCAAACCCTGAAAATGCCTCCAAATAAGAGAGGGMAATCGAAAGGAGACAACAAAGATATCTTCCAAAAGAGAGGGGCCTCCCACGAAGAAAAACCGACTGCAAAAAGGATGGCCTCAGAAAAAAAACCTAAGGTCACCGTAGTAGAAGATCCAAGCAAGTAAATCCAATCCCAAATCCGCGTATAAGACATGTCAATCACAGGGAACGATGCACCACAAACCCCAAACACAGAAAAACGAGACAAGACCCATCCAACACAAGATAATCCACACCAGAGACACATCGAAGCTACACCCAGGAGAGAGCTCGACCACCAACAATCACCAGACCCACCTTATGCAAACCCAACACATCGGATCAGGAGCCTGAGACACAATAAAGTCGTCTACAGGAGGGACCACAGCCACCATCCAACGCTAGAGACACCATATGCAGGCCCATCTCTTTGGATCGAGGGTCTGTGGCTAGGGTTTCCGACCAAAAAAAAATCCTAGTTATATGGTCATTGTTTAAAATAATTGGAATGAGTGGTTGATACCCTGTCCTTGCAAAATATAATCACAGACTATATTTATAAGAGATAATAGTGAATAACTCCACATTTTAACTCTCTCCATAACCACATATTATCATTTATCTATCAAATGGGTCTAGCTCGGGTAATTGGTAGGAATGATTGTTATTATTTCCGTTAAGCATTCAATTCTCACAAATAACATGTTGAGCTCTTAATAAATATATTGTTATAATAAATAACCTTAAACCTTATGTTACAAATCCTAAAGCTTCCGACACATCCAATTTACCACAAACCCATAATACCATCATGAATAAGTGCATTTAACAAAGTGTCCAATTTTTTCTTTTAATAATTTTTCAAAGGTACAATAGTACTTTAAAAGTTCTCGGGACATAAGGTAATTAATTAAGGATCAATAATACATTCAAAATTTGTTAAACCTTTGGAATCTCATTGTAGCATGTGCTTGGGAACCAATGTTTACGTTGGCGACGACACTATTGCTAAACTTTCCATAAAGTTGATGGCGACGACCTTTCCACATCTTTCCCCGCTAAAGTTTGTCTTCAATTTCTGCAGAGTGATATTGCAATATTCTCCTTTGCCCCTTTCCCATTCCAACGGAGGTATATTTATAAAAATATTGTGTATATATGTACAATGTTGTGAGATTGATATCCAATGCCAAGTGGAAGATGGCAGAGCGGAGGGATTTATGATTTGTCAGTTGCGCAGATTTGAAGATGAGGCCAATATTATGATGGGGAGGTACGAAATAGGCCCCCCTACTTGCCAAGGTGTTTAGTGGTTTCACAAGGTGCATGGGTTTCCCATTCCAACGGAGGTATATTCATAAAAATATTGTGTATATATGTACAATGTTGTGAGATGGATATCCAGTGCCAAGTGGAAGATGGCAGAGCGAAGGGATTTATGATTTGTCAGTTGCGCAGATTTGAAGATGAGGCCAATATTCTGATGGGGAGGTACGAAATAGGCCCCCCTACTTGCCAAGGTGTTTAGTGGTTTCACAAGGTGCATGGGTTTCCCATTCCAACGGAGGTATATTCATAAAAATATTGTGTATATACGTACAATGTTGTGAGATGGATATCCAATGCCAAGTGGAAGATGGTAGAGCGGAGGGATTTATGATTTGTCAGTTGCGCAGATTTGAAGATGAGGCCAATATTCTAATGGGGAGGTACGAAATAGGCCCCCCTACTTTCCAAGGTGTTTAGTGGTTTCACAAGGTGCATGGGTTTCCCATTCCAATGGAGGTATATTCATAAAAATATTGTGTATATATGTACAATGTTGTGAGATGGATATCCAGTGCCAAGTGGAAGATGGCATAGCAGAGGGATTTATGATTTGTCAGTTGCGCAGATTTGAAGATGAGGCCAATATTCTGATGGGGAGGTATGAAATAGGCCCCCCTACTTGCCAAGGTGTTTAGTGGTTTCACAAGGCGCATGGGTTTCCCATTCCAATGGAGGTATATTCATAAAAATATTGTGTATATACGTACAATGCTGTGAGATGGATATCTGGTGCCAAGTGGAAGATGGCAGAGTGGAGGGATTTATGATTTGTCAGTTGCGTAGATTTGAATATGAGGCCAATATTCTTATGGGGAGGTACGAAATAGGCCCCCCTACTTGCCAAGGTGTTTAGTGGTTTCACAAGGTACATGTGTAGGAAGGTTCAAGGAGTCTCATCATGGTATAATTATTGTATGGACTTATTGGGGAGACACATCGAATTGATTGTGACACAAAGATAGTTTAACCAGGATCAGAGCTCTAGCAAAGACTTTTACTGAGATTGAATTTCTACATATCTATCTGGAATTGAACACTGTTGCGAACAAACTTTTAAAGGAGGTTCTAGTGTGGAAGGAAGGACTCTCATGGATCAAAGTATTGAAAGATGGGAAACTAATTTCCCACAGATTTTGTTACAGCTCTTAAAATTGTGGTTTTAAGAAAAACGGGTGAAAATACATGCTTCTTGATAGCTATGGGTATTTTACCGATTGACTATATACATGCTTCACATCGAACTATGTTAAATAGACTAAACGTCATAGGTTTTGACATGACACACTTTCCATCTTTTGAGACGGAAGTATAGTAGTAATGTAATATTACTTTTGATTTCTTGTAAGAACAAAGTAATGTTTTTTTCATGTGAAAAAAAAAATTGATTGTAGAATGTTAGCCGGAAGTGATATGCGGAAAAAAAAGAAAATGACAACATGGACAATTACTTCACTTCATATTGAACTAAAATTTAAATATTAACCCAACTTTACAAACAAGCTAAATAAACCTTTAATGCTTTGATGGGATCTTTAAATTACAATAGAATATTTATTTGTCTTTTATTCACCATTTGTTATATGAATTTCCCCAAACATCCTACAAGAAAAGAAACTAATTAAAACTAAGTAAGTAGAATGTTTCGTAGGAATTCAAATAAATAAATTAAAACTAAGTGGAATGTTTAGTAGGAATTCAAATAAATAAATTAGTACATAATGTCAATATAGTATTTTATTTGAAGTATTGACCCACTTGATATATGAATTTCACCAAAACTACATATTCTTAAAAAAAAAACAAATCATCATAAATAACAAAAACTATACAAGTCAATATTGTGTCACAAGGTTTGAGTGATTTTGTCTTTGTATATTAAACTCATTTCTAATCAAATTAGATAAAGGGATACCCACATATTACTAGGGCCCATAACGTCATTATGCCAAGTGCCAAGGTGTACGTGGGTGCATAAGGACTTGGGGCAGGAAGGTCCACAGAGTGCAAATCTTAGTAGGATAATTGTTTCTACTTTTGAGAAGGAATTTTTGTATTTGACAAGAACCCACTATATATTCACAAAAATATTGTATATACGTACAACATTGTGAGAGTTGTCTAGTATGCCGATGGAAAATGGTAGAGTAGAGGGATTTATGATTTGTTTGTAGGGTGGAGTTGAAGATGAAGTCCAATTTTATGAAGGGGAGGTAATTTTATGATGGGGAGGTATGAATTAGGGTTCTTTATTTATTTTCTTAGGGTTTTCGTGGGTATTTGGGCAGGAAGGTCCAAGGAGGTAGAAGTATAGTATGGAATTATGGAGAGAGACGAGAATTATAGTATGGAATTACGAGGAAAGATATTGAATTTGATTGTGAAATGTGGGCATGTAAGAGAATGTTTTGAATCCTTTTGTTAATTTGACACTTTTGATGATATACTAAGACATATGTTTTAAATTTGAATAAATATTTTTAGGTAGGAAGCTCTAAGTCCCCATCTGAGTAAAATTATTGTTTGGAATTATTGGACAGACATTGAATTTGATTGTGGAATGTTGGAAATGTCATAAGGTAAGTGTTGGCATGTTTTGGATTTGAACACATGTTAAATTTGATGATGGTTGAATAAGTCTTGTATTTAATGGTTAGAATGTGTCATAATAGAGAATTTCGTAGTCGAATTTCATCCTTAAAAATAATAGTCATATTTCAAATTTAGTAAGTTTTTGGACTTTTATAATACCATGTGCATGGGAAACGTTGACATAAAGCAAATGCAAGTGAAAAAAATAAGTTGTAGTAATATTAATTTTCTTAATTTTTCTAGATAAAGTGATATAAAATTGTCGCTTCATAGCTGTAGAAAATAATTGCAATAAGGAGATTTGTTGATTTACTAAATTCCAATGAAAAAGTAATTATACTCATAGAAGTTTAAGAGAAATATATTATTTATACACATTTTTAATTTTGAACAGAAAAAATATTAAATGAGTCTAAATTTATTTTAATTTTGGATTTTATCATGTATTAAGTTTTCTCTTATTTCTCTCCCCACCTTGACCTTCATGAGGTGGGAGCGAGAAATAAGAAAAAACTCAATAATGATTTATCTTGTTTCTCCCCCCACCTTCATGAGGGTGGAGGTGGGGGGAGAAATAGTAGAAATATCAATAAGGTTTTCTCGTGTTTCTATCCCACCCCCCCTCCCCAATCTCCACCCTAGTGAAGTGGGGGGAGAAAGAAGAGAAAGATCAATAAGATTTTTCTTTTGTTTCTACCCCCACCCTAGCCCCACCTTCACGAGGGTGGGGGGAGAAATAGGAGAAGTATCAATAATCTTTTCTCATGTTTATTCCCTCACACTCACCCTTATGAGGTTGAGAGTGGGGGAAGAAATAAGATAAAAAATAATAAAGTGTGAAGGTGGGGTTGGGTGGAGAAATAGGAGAAAACGTAATGAAGTGTCAAGGTGGATCCAGAGGAGAAATATGAAAAAACATAATATGTGGGTGTGGGGAAATAAATAGGAGAAAATTTAGTATCCACCCTCTCTATTTATTAAGTTTTCAACCCCCCCACTCCATGAGGGTGGGGGTGATATATCAAAAAAATTAATAAATTTTTCTCATATTTCATGAGGATGGGGTTGGGTGGAGGAATATGAGAAAACTTTATGGAAAAATAAGAAAAAACTTTATTAAGTATTAAGAGAAAACTTAGTAAAGTTTTCTCTCATTTCTCCCTGGATTCCCACCTTCATGAAAAGAGAAAACTTTATTAAGTTTTCTCCTTTCTCTCCCTCCAATCTCCCCCATATTTCGTGAGGGTGGGGGTGAGGGGAGAAATAGGAGAAAACTTTATTAAATCTCACAAATATGAGAAAACTTAAAAAAAAGGTTTATCATATTTATCTCCCTATTCCAAAGCTCATGAAAGGGAGATTACGAGACTTAAGAAAGTTTTCTCCTATTTATCTACTCACCCCCACCCTCATGAAATAGAAGAAAACTTTATTAATTTTTCTCATATTTCACCTTGACCCTCACGCCCATGAGGGGGTTGGGGTCAGAGGACGATTAATAAACTATGAGGGATAAACAGGAGAAGACTTTATTAATTTTTCTCCTATCTCTCCCCCATCCTCTCCCATATTTCATGAGGGTGAGGGTGAGGGTGAGGGTGAGGGTGGGGTTGAGGGGAGAAATAGCAGAAAAAATTATTAAATATAAAAAATAGAAGAAAATTTAATAAATATTTCTCATATCCCCCATACTCTCACCCTCATGAAAGGAGAAATTTGTTAATTTTTTTCCTATATCTTCCCCCACCAATAAATTTTTTCCATTTCATAAGGGTGGGAGTGGGGGGAAAAGTAGGAGAAAACTTTATTAAGTTTTCTCATATTTCTACCCCCACCTCATCGGTGGGAGTGGGGGCAGAATTAGGAGAAAACTTTATCAAGTTTTCTCATATTTCTACCCCCACCCATCTTCATGAGGTGGGAGGAGAAATAGTAAAAAACTTTCATAAGTCTTGCAAATAGAGGAAAACTTAATAAATTTTTCTTTTATTTTTTCCCCTCACCCCCACGAAAAGGCCTTAAGTTTTTTCATATTTCTCTTCCCACTCCCACCCTCCCCCTCCATTGTCACATAGTGAATAAGTTCCACATTTTAACTCACCCCATTAAGATAATAGTGAATAAGTTCCACATTTTAACTCACTCCATTGTCACATATTATAATGTATTTATCAATTGGGTCTAGCTCGGGTGATTGGAAGGAATGATTGTTATTCTTCTTATTGAGATTCAATTCCCACAAATAAATGTACTTTAAATGTTGATCATAACGTTATTAAAGATCAATAATACATTCAAAATTTGTTGAGACTTTGGAATCTCATTGTAGCACGTGCTTGGGAACGAATGTTTACGTTGATTCATGGCTAAAACAAATATTAGAAGAGTTGGCTAAACTTTCCACAAAGTCGATAGTGACGACACTATTGCTAAACTTTCCATGAAGTCGATGGCGATGACACTATCGCCTTTCCACATCTTCCCCCGCTAAAGTCGGTCTTCAATTTCTGCACAACGACATTTTAGTTGCTCTGCAATATTCTCCTTTGTCCCTTTCCCATTCCAAGAGGTATATTCATAAAAATAATGTGTATCTACGTACAACGCTGTAATATGGATATCTAGTGCCAGTGGAAGATGACAGAGTGGATGGATTTATGATTAGTCGATTGCGCAGATTTGAATATGAAGGCCAGTATTCTGATGAGGAGGTACAAAATAGGGCCCCTTGCTTGCGAAGGTGTTTAGTGGTTTCATAAGGTACATGGGTAGGAAGGTCCAAGGAGTCCCATCTTGTTATAATTATTGCATGGACTTATTGGGGAGAGACATCAGATTTGATTGTGGAATATTGACATGTTTTGGTTTTGATTCTATTGTTTTTTTTGTTTTCAGAGTGTGTCAGTTTGTTTGTATAAGCTTCTAGATTCATGTTTTGAACTTATTTGGTAATTCAATAGTTTTGATTGTATACTAAAAAGTTGAAGTTTATGTTCTTTTTGTATGTGAAATCCTTGGTAATGATGGATCATACAAGGTAATATTTGGCAAGGAAGGGAATGCTTGAGCATGTAAGAATGAATGATTGGAAGGAAGAGGTGACTTAAATGAGTTTGTTGAGTGAAATTCATAATTCATAACATATGCTGATTCGAATCAAGATGAATTATGTTTTGAATGTGTCAAAAAAGATGATTAGGTAAATCTGGCCCATGGAAACCATGTGAAGGGAACACATATTTATGAAAATAAGTATTAGCTTAAATTGAATGCTAGATATTATTGAGAATATGTGTGCTTCAACTATGAATTGAAATTCTTGTGGATGGAATAATTGTTGCATAGAAATGGGTATGACAACAACAAAGATAATTTTGCAAAGGAGAGGATAACATTGTGGATGTAGTTAAAAAATTGAGACATGGTCTCATTTCTTGAAAGAAATATCACCAGTGATGTCGTTATTCCAAGGGGGACGAAAATGTGATATCTCGGTTTCAACCCTTTAATTATAATACATTGATCATGAATTATTTGAATGATGGGGTTATGAGATCAAATTCAAACAATATGGGCTAAGTTAAATGACTTTGTATGTACATGATATGACTTCATTGTAGATATTCCTAGTACGGAGCTTAAGAGAAAGGCCCAATTAGCGAATGTGTATGAATCCCCATGGTGGGCTAGGAATATTTTCACACACCCAACCCCCTAAGTACCTTTTAGGAGATGGGGTATTAAATTTTCGCCTCTTCTAATAATTCTTGAATCATCCCTATCCCAACTCCACCATCTTTTTCTCGTCAAGAGCTTTCCAACGACAGTAATTTTGTGCAAAACTAAGCTCAGGAACAAGAGTTATGACCCTCCAAAGATTCTTTGGTTTACATAGGAAATGTCTCTCTTAATGTCATGTGGCATCCTCATGAAATTTCAGTGTCCACGCCAACTAACGTGGTGACACCCTCGTCCCGATGAGGCACTAACCGAAACTACCACGATGGAATTTCATTCCACGCTATTCATCACTCGGACCTTCTTCTAACACGATCTTTGCTTCCCTCCGACGAGTATGGTACTGAGGAATATTCTCTCTCGATACCATCCATTAAAGTTATGAGCGATTCACACAATCTCATTACCCCGAGCCCAAGGTATCGAGGAGTATTCCCTCTCCTATGAACCAATTAAAAATTCTTCATTGATACTTCTTAGAATACCGCTCTTTGGTATCCAATTACTTAAACCTTATTAGGAATACTTAATATTCACCAATTAATTATCCTGGTAAACATAATTTTCATTTAACCAAATAATTTACTTACTTACCATGTTGGAATGAATATTTTAAACTTTAGTTCATTATAATTTTGTCTGGAGAGTATTTAGGCTTATAATCCTTGGTTAGCATAATAATAATCTGGCTTATAATTTCTCCCTGTATTCCTGCACGTAATTTAAAATACATATATTAATATATGCATATTTATTTATTAACTAGGGAAAATGATTAAATATATTCAATTTGATATTTATTATTACATCAATTCAAGCCATTTCTAATGTCTTCGCTATTGAAATATGTGTGTCTCTCTCTTTACTCCGACCTCGAATTACACAAGGGCATGGTTTAATACTATCAACATTATTTATGCAAGGGACTTATTAAAACTATCACCATCGCTACGATGGGTTTGGAATTTATTTGCATGCCCCCTTCCAAATAATCTTAAGAGTCAACTTCGAAAGTATTTAGCAAAAACTTGTGCCCATTTATTATATATTAAATGTTATACCAACCCAAGAGATTATTTAATACAATAAATCATTTAAGTAATTAAACCTCATTCACATGCAATAATAAACATTTATAATATTATAACATTATAATACTATTGAATACTTAAATGAACTCGGACTTGAAAGGTGTGTACCTAGGATGGTGTTCCTTTAAGGGGGAGGGGATTGTAATACCCTTATTTACCCCAACTTGTAAATATAACTATAGCCTGCTAAAATATTATGGGCATACTGATTATGTGTGGATGTTGGAATTGATGAACCTTTTGATTGAGGGTAATGTATATATTTTGTTACTAATTAAAATGGAATATGTTGCATAACTGTTGAAGGGGTTTCCAAGGTAGATCATGATGCATGAGAGAGATGGTGAGGGGAACTAGTAATGGTTGAGAGGACCCCTACCAGACCAGTACTCTACTAGAATTAAATTGTCCAGACCCAGAGAATTCCATTACCATTCAAGTTGATAGATGGGAAGTCTTCCTCAAGAGTCAATGAGGAAATAGGCAGAGTACCCATCTAGAAACTTCCTGACCTGACCCACAAAATTGGGAAATGGACCCACGAAATCTTGCTGAGGAAGGAAAGAAAAGAAAGGAAAATCATGGGTAGGAGAGGACAAGAGAAAAATGGGTCTGGTGCCCATTTCTAAAAAGGGAGAGCGCATGCAACTCTCTAGTTCTGAAGAGAACTGAAAAAACAAAAAAAAAATTGGGTACAGGAATTGCTTGGCATCGTTTTCTAACCAAGATGATAAAATGGGTTGTAGAGAAGATGAGTGACTAAGGAAGCACTCATTGCAGAACCCCTTGCTTGGTGGAGAGAAAACCGATCTACCAAGTTCCTGTGGGAGGAGGAGAGTAACCTTTACCCCTGGTTGTTGCTGAACAAAAGGAAGATTCTCTCTCAGAGCATCATGATCTAGCTAGGGGGTGGCTAGTGGTACATCCGTCCAAGATTTGTTGTGCCCATGGTTGGGTGGAAAAGGGCACCCCTTTCAGCAGATACTATATTGTTTCTAGATAAGTATATTTTGTTAAATCTCTGTAGTGTTTAGATCAGAGAAAATTATATATTGTGTTTTAGAACTATGTAAGTTTAATTTATGACAAAAGTGACTTGTGAAATTTAAATAAAATGAAGAGAATGTCTTAGTTGAAGCTCATTTGATTTAATCTCTTATCTCTTGACTATCTGTGTGTTAAAATAAGATTTATGGGAGTGAATGTTGTGGTTGACTATGTTGCATAGTTTAATGCATGCTTTGGCAATGATGATTGAACAGTTAAAGATATCTATAAAGCATCTGAAGGAAGAGAGAGTGATTTTATGTGTAATAGTGTTCTATTTTAGCATGTCCTCAAGCCTTATTACAAAAAAAATTAGAGTATATCAGATGTGGGTTTGGACTATAGGGAAACAACCCAAACATTTAAGAATGCAAAAAATAAAATAAAAAATCGTTATAAATGGGTATTAAGGAAAAATAATTAGGAAATAAACATGAAATTTCCTAATTGAATTAAAAGTACAAAAGTCCTTTAGATTTCATTTGAGCATAAGTAACAATTATGCTAAATTTGTGTTAAATCTCCTGTAAATTTGGGATGAATCCCTTAAATTTTGGTGGGCAGTAAATCCTGGTAGAAATACCAAAATTTACTATGGAGGTAAATATTTTCTTAGGACCAATCCCCTTAAATTTGGTAAGAGTAGTAAAACACGGTAATAAGAAAACAAATTTACTCATTTACCCATGAAGAGGAAGATATATAATTAGGTTTTTAATTTCCAGAATAGAGATATTTCCTTAAATTATGATTTTATTTTATTATTTTAAAAGCCTCAAAAATAAGAAATAGATTTATTTTCATATTTAATTAATCAAAAATTCAAGAATGCGTGCAGGGGAATGTCAATATAAATGGCATAAAATTATTAGTGTAAATGTGCATTCCTATGCTTTCTAGGCAAAGATGAATAACCATAAAGCATGGTAGAAATTCTTAATTTTACAATTTAAATATTTGATAGTTACATAACAAGAATTATAAATATCACATATTCAATCTATGAATCTCTACCCGGTGCAAGAGAATGGATATATGTAATTTATATTCTTTTGATGTAAAGGATCCAACAATGCCAAGTTTACCTAGAATCATAATTCACACTCTACACAAATGGCCCCGCGTTTCTAACGAATTTCCTGAGGATATGTTTTATTTCTAAAGGGATTAAAGTTTGGGAAATGATCATATTTCCCTTTTTTTAACAGATTAAAAATTAATTATAAAAAGAAAAAAATAAATCCCTTCAAAGTCTGGCCTATGGTGCTAACATTAAAAATTATGCTCAAAAAATATTTGTACCTTACCTCTTTTGGAATTGACTATTCAAAGGTTTGAGACCAGAGCATGTGAGTAAAGTTTGAAACCATCAGAGCGATGGATTAGAAATTTGAGACTTTAAATGAATTATAATATAATATTTATTTTCGGAGTTACAAATGGAGCGCACAAATACCAAGACCAAAAGCCTATTCAAAATTGACTATTCGGAGTGGATGGGAGGGAGTGTCATAACAAATCCTGAAGCCGTCGGAGCGATAGCATGGGTGTTATAAAGTTTTAAATGAATATATTAATATTAAACCCTACTCTCTTGTGAATGGCACTGGGGTGTTGAGAGGAGTACACACCTTTCAAGTCTGAGTTGATTTAAATAGTCAATAGTATTATAATGTTATAATATTATAAATGTTTAATATTGCACGTGAATAAGGTTTAATTACTTAAATGATTAATTGTATTAAATAATCTTCTGAGTTGGTATAACATTTAATGTATAATAAATGGGCACAAGTTTCAAAGTCTTTCAGGTGCTAAATACTTTTGGAGTTGACTCTTCGAAGTAGTTGGAAGGGGGCATGCAAATAAATTCTGAACCCATCGGAGCAATGGCAAGAGTTTTAATAAGTCTCACGCATGAATAATTTAATAGTATTAAACCATGCCCCTGTGTGATTGGTGGTTAGAGTAAAGAGAGGGGTGCACATTTTCAATAGTGAAGACATTGGAAATGGCTTGAATTGTTGTAATAATAAATATCAAATTGAATATATTTAATCCTTTTCCCCAGTTAATAAATAAATATGCATATATTAATATATGCATTTTAAATTATCTGAAGGAATACAGGGAGAAATTATAAGCCAGTTTATTATTATGCTAACCAAGGATTATAAGCCTAAATACTCTCCAGTCAAAATTATAATTAACTAACTTATAAAATATTCATTCCAACATGGTAATTAAGTAAATTATTTGGCTAAGCGAAAATTACGTTTACCAGGATAATTAATTGGTGAATATTAAATATTCATAATAAGGTTTAAGTAATTGGATACCAAAGAGCGATATTCTAAGAAGTATCAATGAAGAATTTTTAATTGGTTCATAGGAGAGGGAATATTCCTCGATACCTTCAGGGTAATGAGATTGTGTGAATATCTCAAACTCTTAATGGATGGTATCGAGAGGGAATATTCATCGGTACTATACTCATCGAAGGGAAGCAAAGATCGTGTTGGAATAATGTTTGAGTGACGAATGGTTGTAGGCCTGCATGGAATGAAATTCCACTGTGGAAATTTAGGCTAGTGCCTCGTCGAGACGAGGGTGTTACCAAGTTAGTTGGCGTGGACACTGAAATGTCACAAGGATGCCACATGGAATTAAGAGAGATGTTGCCTATGTAAACCAAATAATATTTTTAGGGTCATAACTCTTGTCCCTGAGATCAGTTTTGTGCAAACATATTGTCGTTGGAAAGCTCTTGATGAGAAAAAGACGGTGGAGATGTGATAGGGATGATTCAAGAATTATAGAAGAGGTGAAAATTTAATACCCCATCTCCTAAAAGGTAGTTAGGGGGTTGGGTGTGTGACAAATATGGTTTGTTTTCTATGTTTGTCATTATGTGCTTATGTATGTAAAAGTATGAATAAAATGAATATACATAATAGCATGAATCCACTATAAAGGTTGTTGAGAAGACAAAGGGAACATAATATACCACAAGAGGGGAAAAGAAAAGGGGGTCCATAGATGATTTGACTTACCTATCCTTTGGGGGTACAACCTTTCTTGTCCATGCTTTTACAAATCTCTCCAAGATTCAATATTTGACTTATGTATGTCCAAGTACATATTGTCACATCCTTGGAAAGGGAGGAGGCCTCAAGCAAAGAAAAGGTCCCTTCTTGCCTTTCATGATCATTCTTCCTTGCTCTAGCTTGGGGGTGGAATCCATAACTAGTTCCTTTGTTGGGTGGTGAACCACTCCTCAACTACTAGTGTGGTGAACATACATTCATTACATATAAGTATTCATAATTAGATTTGTGTGGAATTCCTATTGGTTGTAGTTGTTGTGTGCACTCATGGAATTGAATTTTGAATTAATGAATTCAAAATATGCACGTGATTTCCATTGATATTTGTTTGCGCATATGAATTAAAAATGTTTTGTTGTTAGAGTTTGAACTTATCTTAACAATTGGTTAATTAAAGAAAGAATTTCATATGGAGTACCTCGATAGCTAAGGGAGGCATCTGTATACATGAAAGATATTAGGTTTTCTTAATTTCCCAAATGAAAAGGATACTTTTGATACATTCTCATGTCCCTTTGTGTGTTTATAAATCCCTTAATATCATGTGATTTTACCGATCCATGTATTTGAGCCTATGAAATAATTGGTTTTTACTCGAAAAAATTCTTAATTATGTTACCAACGTGTTCTCTCACTATCCAATCAGGAATTAGGTCCCAAAATTCTTCATTTTTGTTTGCATCCAATTTCTCTAAAAACAATTCACCCCTTTAAAGACCACTACAACTTCTAGTTATTCTTGAAATCTGGTGGGGGGGGGTATTCTGACAACAACTAGTTAGTTTCCTTGCATCTTCCAATGGATTTTGTACATGTGTAATATAAAACACATGTAAGTTACAAATTGGAAGAAAAATCAAGACTATGAGTTTAATATTCATTTTTTTTTTTATTTTTTTTTAATTTTTGATATTTTCTTCAATCGAATGCCCTCAAGACCCTTTAATTAGTTGCACCGAAGCTTAGCCGATTGGTTGACCAAAAAGTTGGCAGATAGGCTAGTATGTAGACTCCCTAGTGATGTCTATGCTAACATCACCTACATTTTCCAATGGGTTTGGTTCTTTGTACATTACATCACCTACATTTTATATTGGGTTTGGTTCTTTATGCATGACATTGTTATATTCTTTTGAATTAAGATCATCTTTTTCTCATTCTCTCATTAACATTCTCCCCTACTTCATCTTTGTTAGGTCATTTCCGATCATATTTTGTTATGTGTTTTGCCATGTTCCTCATCTCAACATAAAAAATAAAAATAAAAATAATACCCCTCT
>JASDQU010310037.1:0-12188 GCA_032191745.1 Picea mariana | reverse complement strand
TCAACTTCAATGACCTAATCAAAGAGGGCTTTAGGTGCTTTACAAAACTCGATGAATGAACTTTTGGAACTAAACCAAAAAGGTTTCGGGGGGGGATTTGAAATGTCACGAAAAGATTTGAAACTCCAATATGTGAGTTTTGGAACTAAATCCAATAATTTCCAAACTGAAAAAACAGTTCACTTACAAAGAGGGCCCGAAAGGCCTCCATGTGTTGGGCCTTTGCTCATCCAACAAAACTCAACAAACTCACTTTTGGATTTGGCTCGAGGGCCTATTTGAGGTCCCCTGCATACCGCACATTGTGTGGTAGAATCCCATTGCAGATAATATGAAGGGACATACAAGTACATAGGTAAACAAATATGCATCACCCCATCATGTCTAATGATCAATACCAATGACCTAACATCAAGTTGATAAGTTCGGAACTGGATATGAATTCATCACCACCACTATAAATTAAAATTCATCTCTGTAATGGACTTGCCCTACCTTACTCATAATTCAGGCTTGATCACATGTTCATGATGGTCTAAAAAATAGATGCCATGGAGGCTGAGATGGAAGATTGATGACATCCGAAGTTGGATTTGGTATGGAATATTTCCTCTTCTTAGTGGGTAAAGAACAACTCATATTGTGTTGCTAAGTCATGCGATTTGTGTTCGTATTGAAATTTCACAATGATAAAGTATGAAAAATTTCACCGAACCAAAATCCTTTGATAAAATTTCCCATTAAGTTCAAGAATATATATGTGTTTGTTTTTAAATTATACAATTTAAATAATATAACTATAGAAATAACAAATTTTAATTATATTATATAGAAATATATATACATAAATTAAATTTGTAATATATATAAATTTATACTAATTTATTATTACCTAGCAATATTATATTAATTTATATACTAAATCACTCTTATAAATAATTTAATTGATAGTCACATTCCATATAACATTAAGGCTCATATATCATATGACAACACTACCTCATATTTAGTTGCATGTAAAGCAATTAATTTTGTTTACATATAACTATTTGTGACCAGGGTAAAGGTAGATCCATTTATAGATTAAGTTTATCTAGTTTTATCACAATAGAAAGCCAATTGAGTTATGTAGTTACAAATCCATGAGCATACCAATATTGAGATTTAAACAATTGAGTTCGGGCCATTATACTAAGAATGAGAGATCTTATGTATAATAAAAACGAGGTGCAGGTGCATGATTCCTCCAATGGCCTTGGAAAATTATATGAAGGGATTTCATCAACTATTCGATTCCGATGTGCAGTCGTGTAATACCCTGGGTTTTTTAGCCCCGTATTAAATAATATATTTTGTTAATCTATGAAAGGCCATAGTGCCCAAACAATTAAAAGAGGCCAATGTGCTTAGGAAATGTAATGTTTTGATCATTATTAATAATAAATACATCACTAGCTGCTAGACAGACAAAGACAAGAGTTATAGGGGGATATGATTCCATAAGAGAGGGCGCTTGAGGGGCTAAGTATTTATTTTATACTTTATTTACCCATAATTGTTTGATGGAGAGGAGTGGTTACATGAGCTTCTTGGGGAAGGACATGTGGTTCTTGATTTGCAAGTAAAGATATAAACCCATCTTGTGGGTTGTTTGGGGGCTTCATCTTCACTCATTCACTCACTCACTCATTGTTCATTGTTCATTGTTCATTGTTCATTGTTCACACGTTTCATTATGTTCTATCTCCACTCATTCTTTCACCCATTTGTGTTCCTCATTCTTGTTTTGGCTTGGGAAAGGAAAACTAATTGTTGAAGAGGAGACATGGTTTTGTTGGTTGTAAAGAATGCTAGTGTATTCTAGCCAAGAAGTAATGCCTGCATGCATGAGATGCTTTGGCATGTGTTCCGTTTTGCTCGTAATTGTGAATCCTCAGAGTCCCAGCATGGAGATTCTTGACCATATGCATTGGAGCCCTAGAAGGAGATGGAAAACCTGAGAGATTGTGTGTCAGAGAAGGGGGTCCATTCTATTGAGTTGTGTAGGATGGGTATAAGAGAGTTGGTGTACTTTGGACTACTGTGGGTGCTGAAAATTCTATGAGAGCTTGAGTGTTGACTGGTTTGGGAAGCTGAGTGACACTCTGGAACCGTCCTTGTGGATTCATAGCCATGGTTCAAGGGTGACATTGTTGTTGAGACTTGGAACAATAATATCTATGGTTGGGTGGAACGTCCTTGGTCTGCAACTAGTTGGTGATTCATTTAGTTAAAGATAAGTGATCTCTTTGTCATGGTTTCATTTACTTGTATATGTTATTTCGGATGTATATTTATTTATCTATGAAATTCATATCTATAATATGAATGTTTGTTGTTTATTGTTGTGCACAACATATGGTTCATTTCTTTTATGTGGTAGCATGAATATTGATCTATGCATGTGAATATTTCATGCATCTTTATTAATTAAAAATTTACAAGAATTCAAAATTAGATCAGAAGCGGGCTTGAAGTAGTGTGCCTGACCTGTGGGTGGTTGGGTGTGTTACAGATTGGTATCAAAGCCTCGGTTTGAAACACTAGACTGGTATGGGATGAAACTGTGCACAGGGTATTATGGTATTTTCCTTAAAAATGGATATGTCCTTGCAATCTTAAAGCTCATGAAAGATAGCACTACAGAGATCGCACAGAAGACAAAGTGTCATATAGAAAGTGATCCTTTGTGATGGATCGTAGTCATGATCGTTCCCTTTTAAATTCAAGAGCGATCATAACCGTGGAATCAATGATTTATGGATCGTTAGATCGGAAGGCGAGTGAACGAGGATCATCAGATAAAGGTGAAACCAGAGGATGGGAAATATTAAGTCATAGCCATCAAATCAAACTTATCAATCGTCAGCCATTGATAGAAGCCGAGCAGGAGATGAAAAACTATGGAACTTCGTTGCTTTGGTAATTATGGGAGACATGGAAAAAGCATGGAAAAGGACGAAGTCGTGAAGTCCCTCCTGTCATCTGATCTAATAGGAGGCTCGGGAGAAATCTCAGTCGTTGGTCAAGGTCATCCGACGTTGACCACTTCGGGAAGTTTAAATCTGGGAGAATCAAACCCTTTTAGAACTGCTAAAACCCGGATTCCTTGAGTGCCAAAGTCTCTAAGTCTCTTCAACCATTAGATCGAGGGAAGGACTTTAAAAGTAATGATGACCATCAAATCTAGCAACGGTGGAAGGATAACGAAGTTTTGAAACTTCATAACTTCACCACTCCGGCGATTACTGGAGAATAGGCAAAGCCTCGAAGTGTCGAAGCCCTGAAGTGCCGAAACCACGAAGTGTAAAGACATTGTCTTGAAATCACGCAGGTTGTCGGATCTAGAACAAAGAATGTGGATCATCCATTTGATGGATGACGTTCCATAGGCCATGTGGTAGGGGTGCCATGTGGGGACACATGTCACCCGGATTCAGTACCTTTTGGGCCCCAACTTGTTCATTTTTTAGTGACACATGGCATGCATTCCATGGGTACATTTCACCGTAGGTGATATCAGCATACCATGCCATCTCTGGGATTATGGCCTCTAGGGTTGTCCAATGTCTCTACCAGCGAAAGTGTTGAAGTCCCGGAGTAAAGAATTCACACAGATCGTCGATCGAAGATCCCTTCAGGACCTTTCTCAACCATTAGATCAAGCAGTGGAAGGATGGTGTAAGTGTTGGGTATGTGTTATATTCTTTGCATGAGTATAGTGTCACATATTTCAAAAAATTTCTGCCTCGGGAAACGAGTCACATATTTAGGTGGTTTTTCGGCACATGGTTTTTTGTTGACGGTTTTCTATTTTTAGTTAAGGAATTAGGTTTGTTGACTAATCCAGGTCATTGGGTTAGGGTTTTGGATGTCGTTGGCTCCTATATATATATTGTATTGTAAAAAATGTATCATGATAAATGAATATAGAATATGTTGGTTTTCCCAATTTGGGTTTCTAGGGGAAAAATCTTTATGTAATGTTTGTATTTGCCATTGTATATTTTTTGTTCTTTCACTGAAAATCTGTTTGCAGTAAATATTGTACAAGGTTAAAATCTACATTTGGAATCAGAGCTTTTTTGGCTTCAGGGGGATGCCATTGTGGTCAAGGGTTTGGCTCGGGACTATGATAAGCCTTGTTACAATGGGAGATCTATGGCATTGAATTTTCAAGTGAAAAGAAATGGAAAGCAATTTGAAGATGGAGATTGATAAGTTTAATGGGAAAAGTTTTGAGTTGTGGAAGATCAATATGGAAGATCTGTTGGTGGACAGAGATTAGTGGATTACGGTAGATCCAGGTACTGCACCTATAGGAACTTCAACATGTGAATGGAAAAAGTTGGATCGGAAAGCAAAGAGCACAATCCGACTGTGTCTCTCCGATTCAGTATTACTAAATGTGTCAGAGGAAGCTACAACCAAGGATTTATGGGAAAAGTTGGGGAAGTTGTATCAGTCTAAGTGCCTAGCAAATAAACTATTCCTGAGAAAGAATTTGTATAACCTAAGGATGAAATATGGAGACTCGATGGCAGAGCATTTGAACGCCTTCAATACTGTGGTGTGTTAGTTAGTATCTGTTGAGATTAAAATTTCAGATGAAGATAAATGTATTAGTTTACTTTGTTCCTTACTAGACTCCTGGGATAGTCTGGTTGTGGCCATAGGTGGTAATACAACTACCTTGAAGTTTGATGAAGTGGTCTCATCCTTGTTGTCAGAGGAGATGAGACGGAAGAATATGGAAGGACAGAGCACAAATGAATTATTTGCAAGAGGACATTCCCAGAAAAGAAATAGATCTAAGTTATCAAGTGGGAGATCTAAGTCTAATGGTTGATCTAAATCTCCCGAAAAGTTTCTAAAGGTATGTTGGAGATGTGGAAAAGTAAGGGTGATAGTGGACATCCTTGATGGAGTCCTCTACCTCTTCTTGGGAAATTCATGGCCTCCCCATTGACTAGAACTGCAAGAGATGCATAACTCACACATGCCATAATCCAATTTGTCAAAGTCACTCCAAATCCAACTTGGATTAAAATAAATCATAGAAAATCCCAGTTTACACAGTAGTAGGCTTTTTGAAGATCTAGTGTTAGAATAAGATCTTTTTGGTTTTTCTTTTTTATACTGTGTATGCACTCATGTGCATTACCTATAGCATCATGTATTTGGTGACCCTCCAGGAGGACAAACTGTTCTGCCAATAGAGCCCTTGAAAGTATCAGTTTAATATGGTTGGCTAAAACTTTAGAGATGACTTTATAAACTGGATTACATAACGAAATAGGTCTGTAATCCCCAAAATTTTGTGGTTTATTCATTTTGGGTATCAGAGCTAAAAAGGTGGAACTTAAGCTCTCTGCCATGCACCCACCAATCTAGACTTCCTCCACTAAAGCCAGAAGGTCATCTTTGACTAAAGCAAAGAAATGTAGGTAAAATTCCACTATCCAGCCATCCGGCCCTGGAATTTTGTCTTTTTTGAACCGAGATAGAATCGATTTCAATTCCATTATAGTGACTGGTGAATTAACATCTCTCGCTTCATCCTCACTTATCAATCTTGTAAATATACTCGCCACCTCCACTTGCTCTACTGATGAAAAAGTATCCAACGAATTGAAGAACCTCTTGAAATAATTTTCTTCCTCCTCGATAATCACATTTTGTCCTTTGTGTGTATAACCAAAATCATCTCTAATCTCCCATAAAATTTTGATATTTCTCTTGTGATTAGCAAACTGATGAAAAAAAATTGTATTAAGATAACCAATTTGAACCCAAATTGCCTGAATTTTGAGCCTCCAGAGGTCCTCCTGGGTTTTAAGGATCTTGTTCCTTTCTAATTCGAGTTTAATGAGGTTAGACTCTACCACCGGGATAACAGAACCCTCTGCGAGAAGCTGCAAGTGTTTTTAGATATTATCTTCTAGTTTCTCCATAACCAAAACATCCTGGGCCCTAGATTCTTTGGCCCAACTTTTAGTAATTACTTTTAGTTCCTTTAGCTTCCTAATGAATCGACGTTATCTATCTTCCTCCTGAAGATATTTTGGATCCGTCCAAAGTTGACGCACCAAGATGTTGAAGTCGTTATCTAGAATCCAGTGAGAATTGAACTTGAAGGGGTAATATTTGGGAAATGAAGTGTTCTCCAGCTATAACAGAATTGGTGCATGATCTGACACAAAAGGAAATTCCACCCAGGAACGATACAATCTAACATTCAGGAGTAAATCCTCCGAAACCAAGAATCTGTCCAGTCTTTTAGCTATCAAATATGTACCCGGGTGACCATTACTCTAAGTCGGGGATAATTTAATAGGTTGGACATCTAGCAATTTGTGTGTTTGAAAAAGGGAGTTGAAAAAACTTGTTAGTGGACTGGAAGAAGTAGAACCTCCCCAAAATTCTCCATTAGATACCGTAAGATTTAAGTCCCCCGCAATCACTAGGATTTTTAATGATAGCAATCCATTGTTTTCCAAAGTAGTCCAGAATTGTTTACGCTCCAAGCAGGGACCATACACGTTTAAGAAGTTGATATTCATTTTAGTAGCATAGATCGAACCTGTTAAAAAAATCCCACCACTAGTAAGGAATGGAGTCAAACTAAAATATTGGGGATCCCACATCACCAGTAGACCACCTGAAGTACCAACAGAACTCACTGCACAAATAACCAAGGACGGGTGAAATCTATGCACGAAGGACCGGGATTTTTGTTCATTAACCATAGTTTCCTATAGGAACACAATATTTGGTTGGGTTGTATCCAAAACATGCTGGAATGAGGGTACTTTAAGGGAGCCTACAATCCCTCTAAGATTTAGAGACAACAAAATCATTATTTATCCCTTACTAGGGCCTTCACTGCTCTAAGTGCCCCACTGTCAGAAGAGGAGGGATCCGTGACTAAGGGAGAAATTGACGTCGCCTGTAATTTCTTCCTAGTGCTTCTAGTTTTGATCGAAGAATGTTCTATTACAAGTCCTTGTGACAAGGAATATTCCTTACTAGACTCAGCCTAAGTAAAAACTAATGTATTAACCTCACCGGTAAAAGTAGACGGGTTGATAACTTCATTTCCGAAAAAAGTAGGTAATTGTGTCGGAGGATTACTATCCCGGAGGTAGGGAATTAGGGAGACCAAGACTGCGCTTAAAGAGGATTCACCTTCCTCAGGTTCCCGACATCCCGGAAGTATAAACGGTTCACCAAAAGAGGGAAGGGTCTCTTGTATGGCTAAGTAGAGGGTAGGTAAATTCTCAGGGACATAGAGACTCGTCTTACTAGGGAGTTGTGGCTCCAAGTCTAGTAATACCCCTCAGTCACCAGTCGTCATACAAATAGTATCAACCAAAACCACCAAAAAAGGAAGGTCATGAATAGGTAAGGAAGGTGAAAGCATAGGATTATGAACAGGAGATCCCTTACCCTCCCCCGAAGGCGGCTTCACAGAGGAGAGTAAAAAGTTCAGTAATGGAGAAGCATTCAGTTCTGCTTTTCCAATAATGATAAAGAGTTAAATAGTACCGGGCAGTAGTATTGTAACTTACTAGTTATAATGACATCTCGTTCCAACGAGAATGGTGACTATGTCAAAGGGTAACTACAATCTATCCAGATTGAATTCCCCTCCTCTTCGAAATCTCCCAGGTCACAGTGTAATGTCGTATCTTCGGAGACTTCATATTCTTCACACCTTCCCATACTGTTTCTTCTCAGATGTCCTATTTTGTGACAAATACTGCACCGGAACGAAATTCTAAGATAGTCTAGTCTCTGGACTATTCTTCTACCTCTCCAATCAATCTCTAAGAGTTGGACGTCCATGGGGGACTACTCGAACTCTTAGAGATTGATNGGAACGAAATTCTAAGATAGTCTAGTCTCTGGACTATTCTTCTACCTCTCCAATCAATCTCTAAGAGTTCGAGTAGTCCCCCATGGACGTCCAAATCCACAAATATTTTACCTATCTTTCTACTAGAAGCTGCAAGTAAGGCATCTTCCATCACAATAAAGGAGCCTAAGGAATTCTCGATAGCTACCAGTGTCGCCTCATTCTAAAACTAAAGGGGTATTCCTGGGAGTAAAACCCATAAGTGTCGTATTTGGAAATACTCTGTATCAGGGTTCAAATCTAACCTCCATCGCTTAATCATAAGACTGTTGCCTCCTAGAGCCCACTTCTTTTTCAAAAGTAGAGTCGTGTCTTCAGGGTTTTTGAAAATAATGCCAACCCAGCCTTTAGTTAGAAAGACTAACTCAGGCTTGTACCCTAACAGAGGCTTCCAGGTTAAGTCCACCCAACCTGTAAAGGATACCTTACAAAGGAAACTGTAAGAAATTCTTCCAGCTAGACCACACAATGCCAGACTGAAAGTTTCAGCAAGGTTGACGTCTGACCCTAGCACCATCTTGTGCACTGTCTTTTTTGCCTTCCACTACCTTATGCTAATATCAGGTCTTCCAGCCTCCTTTCTACCTTCCTTCGATCATGGAGTGAAGTCCTTCGCCTTACTATGTTATTCCCTCAACAGTGCCTCTGTACATCTCTCAACAGGCTGTGTAAACTCCAAAGAATGCGACAAGTTTTCCGATGAGAAAGGAGGAGGACAAGGATTAAGGTAGGAGCGAGAAGGTGTAGAGAGTAATGATTTGGAGGATGGAATGTAAGAGTCAGAGCCCAAACCTGCAGAGTCTATCTTATCAAATAGACCCTCTTCCCTCCAAATCTCTTCGTCATCCACATTCATCAATGTGTTGATGTTTGCCTTCACACTTGACAGAGTCAAAGAGGCCATGATCTTCCACCTGTACCTCCACTAAGCCTTGCTCCCTATAAGAGTTAAGAGATAACTATTGTGGGACAGAAAATGTTAGGTGAAAATAAAGGCTTAATTAATGGCGTAATATCATCCCCAAACAAAATCCTCAGAAGACTCAACCCCCGAGAAAAATCCACTACCAGTTCCCCCAAAAAGGAAAAATCTGCTTACTCTTCACTAAACTAGTGAAGTAAGAAAGTTAGGGGATCCTTATACAATGTAACAGCTCTAACTCCAACAAAAAATAGATAGTCGGGTCTCCAAACAGAAGGAGAGAGCTCCGCCAGACTAGTAAGAGTTTGATAGTAACAATGAGCCTTTACCCAAATCTGAAAACCAAAAAACTTGGGCCCCAAGGTTCTGAAACACAACAACTAAAATACCCCTGTCACACTACAAACAAGGAATAGATCCAGAGGTATGGGATATGATAATGGTTCTACTCCAAGTAAAACTGGAATCAGTTAGACTAAAACCCCACTAAAAAGTGTTGCTACCAAAAGTCAATAACACGTCTCCTTTCCTCCACCTCTATGGCTCAACCTTCCTCCTAGACACTGATCACCCACCATAGTTGTGGCTCTAATTCCTGCCTAGTTGCACCTTGTATCAAAGAAGCTACTTACCAAACAAGGAAGTATGGAAATGAGTAAAATCCAAAAAGTCATTTCTGAATCTTCATTCTAGATAGAGAACTTAGTAAATGACTATGAAACAATCTTTATATTAATTTTATATTAATAATGGATCATACATTCATTATCTCTATTTTTTTCATTTTCCCAACATTTGTACATTAATGTGTTGCATATTTCCTCAAATTATATTACTTATCCCTTGACCTTTTATATTTTATTATAAAAAGGGTTAATTCATTATTTTATTTATACTTCATTGATAAATTGGTAGTTGTTTATTGATGTTGTAATGTGTTGTTAGAGATGAACTAACATTATGATGATGATGATGATTAACGTCCACTAAGACCTAATTGGTCTATCGAACCTTAAGAGGGTAAGTGATTACTTGTGATTCTTTAGAATTTTGTTTCTATGCTCGAAAAGCATTAAGAGAAGCTTTCCAAGATCACCATACTTTTGTTGAGTTAAGAGGTTAGGAAGGTTGGTAGTGTGATCAATATTTTGAAAATGAGATCTAATATGGGTATAGGTTGGACAATCTAAGAGAACGTGCTTTTCATCTTCAAACTTCTTAGTGTCACAAAGGTGACACACTCTTTCATCCCATGGTGTTTTAGGAATTGACCAACGCCCAGTTTCACTATGGAGCTCATGAGAATTTGTTCTTATCTTAGCAATGCTTATTTTTTTCTTTACACTTGGAAAAACAGATAGATAATTTTGATCTTCTAGATCAGGGTTGATTACATCTTTATAATACCTTAATTTTCTTTTTCCTCTAACTCTTTATCACACCACATTTTTTCCTTAAATTTTGATCTGACGTTTTTTTTAATAGTATATTTATTCTGCAAAATGGTTTCTTCCATGATTCCCCAATAGTTTAGCCAAGATCGGGCATCTTTATACCATCCTCGCTTGAGTCGATGGTGGTTATGACTTGATTTTGAAGCCAATTTTAGGTAGCCTCTTGTCTTCCATGTTGTTTAAATTGTTCTTATACATTAGGTATCTAGTCATAGCCATGCTCTCAATGGGGGAGAGGCTTGTCTCTATGAGGAAGATGGGATAGGGCATATTTCCTTTAATTTTGATATTATAGGTTATAAAATTCTTTTGTATTTGCTCTATCTTTCTCCAGGATTCACGAGAGATAATAAAGCCCCAGACTTCACATCCATAAAGAATAACAGGTGTAACAAGAGTCTCAAAGAGGAGTTTCTTCTTATCCCAACTCCAAAGATCAGCTGATTTACAATTGTTTTCAAGCCCATAATAAGCTTTCCATCCCCTAATAATCCTTTCCTCAATGCTATAATTCCAATTGAGCTTGTGGTGAATATCAATTCCAAGATATTTGTATGAAGTCACTTCCTCCAAGTTGTTGTTGTCATATAAAAAGGCATCATAAGGGATCTTATTGGATTTAATCATCATGACCTTAGTCTTATCAGTATTAACTGTCATACCCATATTGGAGTAAAAATCCTTGAGGATTCTTAGTTGGTTTTCAAGATCATGGGGACTCCTTGCCATAATAATGATATCATCGACATAAAGAAGAAGATTGATGACTATACTAGTGAGAGTAGGGCCAACACAACCTGCTTTTTCCAAGCATTCTTCTAACTTATCAATGTAAATGTCAAAAAGGGTAGGGGACAAGGGACAACCTTGCTTGACTCTGATATTGCAGTTAATCTCTTTTGACCAGCCCTCGGTGTTTTTAAACTTAGCAATAATGTTCTCATACATCCTTATTGTAGCAACCCTCAACTCGAGAGGCACTTTTATCTCTTCCAACCTATTCCAAAGGTTTTTCCTAGGAACCATGTCAAAATATTTTCTAAAGTCAACAAAACAACAAAAAAGATTGGTTTTAGTATTGCGGAACTCCTCTGCAATGATCCTAAAGGTCACAAGATGGTCCACAGTTGAATTCTATCTCTTAAACACGGCCTGGCCTTTAACTCTTTTACCATGACTTTCTAGCCAAATGCTAATCTTCTTTTCCAAAATAATTCCATAAAGCTTGGTTAAAATCGAGCTAATCATAATGGTCCTATAATTAGAGGGAATGTTTTTATCCCCATTTTTAAAAATAGGAACAATGAGGCTTTGCGTCCAGGTTTTAGAGAATCCCTACTTGACTGTTAAATTGAAGATCTTGTGTATGTGAGGGATAAGGATTGGCCCTCCAATTTTAAAAATTTCAGCTTGGTAGCCTTCAATGTCCTTAGCTTTCCCATTTGTGAGCCACTTAACCCTGAACTATATGTCATCTAAAGAAAAAACTTCTTCCTTTGTAGGGACAATATGAATGGTGTCCATGGCATTAGAGAACTCGTAAAGACTTTTAAGGTACGAATTCCAGTCTGTTAAGGGAATACTATTATTTTCTTTAGTATTGCATTTTAGAATTTGGCTCCAGAACTTCTTAGGATCAAACTTGTATAGTTGTGAAAGTTGTTCTTGCCTTTTATTGATATAGTATCTTTTTTTCCTTTTAATCAGGGCTTTGCACGTATTGATCTTATCGCGTTTTAAGGGCTCATTAGAAGCATCCCTAATGGATTTCCTAGCAATTTTACATTCTTTATCATACCAAGGGTTGGTTGTTCTATTATTCTTTTTATGGGACACCTTGAAAGAGAACTTGTTA
>JASDQU010310036.1:70275-81871 GCA_032191745.1 Picea mariana | reverse complement strand
TGTTCATCCTAATAGTTTCCAATAGTTGTCATTTTAGGATTTTCAGTTGTTCCAATGTTGAATTTATTCACCTTGATTGGTGCAGCACTTATGAATCCAAAGATGGACCTTCTACCTCTCTTTCTCCTTCAATTTATGTAATCTGAATATTGTGCGGGTCATTTTCATCTGGTGCTTCCTCTTCAACATGATAGCATGATCATAGTTCTTTGATTGTCTGTCTATTCTATTGTTGATACTATGTCATGAATTCAACCTCAAGTTCATCAATAAATATTACACCTTTTATCTGCTTCAGTGTTGAATCAATGATGGGGTTCTCATGCTCAAATGAGAAGGTTACTACAAAATTCTATTGTAATGTTGTCCATTATGCAATGCCTCTGCGCATCTCCTGGTCTACATACGAGTTCTCTGGGATTCCTTCCAATGTGTAGATGAAATGATGAGGCCATTCTTCTGGTGGTGTCATCCTCCATTGTGTCTTTAACTTCTCCAAGTGTTCTACTGGTGTTCCTTTCCCCTCATACCTCTGCATTATATTCCTGCCCTATTTTGCATCAAATCTAATGCGCAGTAATCATTTACATTGGTACGAGTCCTGAATTGTTTCTTTGTGCGCACCCCACCATATTGTAGGTGTATCCTTGAGTGCCATATCTAGGGATAAGAGCCTATGATTCTCTAATAATTCCTCTTCATATTTTGTCATAAATTACTCCA
The DNA here is from genome assembly GCA_032191745.1 of Picea mariana. NCBI lineage: Eukaryota > Viridiplantae > Streptophyta > Pinopsida > Pinales > Pinaceae > Picea > Picea mariana. Next base: position 81,148 of record JASDQU010310036.1, on the reverse strand, counting down.
ATTCATTTACCCCATGAAAACTGGGAGGTTCCCTTATCTATGTACCAACACATCTTACTATGCGGTCTATTGTTGCACAACTTCTTGTAGAAAATTCATGTAGTCTCTGCTGGAAATTATCCAACCCTATATCTAAGTCAGAGGAACATGATGTGATGCTTCTCTAGCTGAGTACCCCATCTACAATTGGGTTGACATAATCTTCTTCCCACGTGGTGGTTCTATACAACTGGTTTATTTCGTCCAAATCCAGACAAGTGGGTTCTATGAACCTTTTTCTTTCAAAAGGATCTAATGGTGCAATAAATCTATATTCACCTGATTCAAATGTGATTTTTCTTGTCTGCAATTTGATTATGGTCTGGTTATCAAATTCCCAATATAGTCCAAGAAATGTTGCATATGGTTTTGTGCCATCTACTATCTCTATTACTTTAAAGTCTTCCTTAGTGCACACTCCATCCAAATATACCGTCACACCTTTAAGTCTTCCAATTGGTAGAACTCTGTGTTGATTTTCTAGTTTCAATTGGACAGGTGAATAGCCTAGTGTGGGTTCTCCCATACACTGCCATGTCTTCTTAGGTAACACATTTACTTCAGAGCCTAAGTCCAGTATAATATCACCCATGTTGAAATCTCTAGTGTTAGCATTAAGTATGCATTCCCTGCTTGTTCTCCTTCTTGTATGGAGGTGATTTACTGTTTTCTTCTCTAATTCCCTTCTACTTATGTGTTACATCTTTCTAGCATATTTTGCAAAACCCTAACAGATGATGGATCATTCAGTAGCTTAACACAGGATTGCAAAAAAGTCTTTATGGTACTTACTTTCTCTAAGTGTTGTGCTTCATTGGTGTGGTCCATTGATGAAGGTATCTCGTACGTTGGTACATTCTAAGTATGTTGCGCAGCTGATGTAGACGCAAAAATTTTCTTGAGAAACTCATGTTTGGCTTCCTTGAATGTTTCTTTTTCTTTCCACGCATCAACCTGCTTTTGTGTTTCAGTATTTTTTTTCACCCATTGGTGTTGTGCTGGATCTTGTATCACTGCGTCGAGCCCTGCCTTAGCTCCTCCTCACGTGACTATGTTCATGTTTCTTCCATCATCCCTGGCTTTTCCAAAGTTCCACTGAACATTCTGGTTGTTCTGGTTCCTCTTTTCTTGGATCTTTCCCAAAATTGTTGGACATTCTTTTGTGTCATGGTCTGTTGCACGACAGTACATGCATGTCGCTAGTGGGAGTGGAAATTCCCTTTCATAATGTCATGGATGTTGGAAGTTGTGGAACACTACCGGTCCTCTGCCTCGTCCAAATCCTCCTCTACTTCATCCTCCACCTCTGTATCCACCTCGATCTACCTGCGGTGTGTTGTATTGAGGTACCTGATTATACTGTGCGGGGTTATATTGTGGTTGTATGTTGTTATATTAGGGCTACACAATGTTATATGGTGGTGGTACCTAGTTGAACTAAGGTGCATATTTCCCTATCATCATTTATGCTTTCACCCTATACGTGTTTGAATTTATTTCCCTCATCAGCGCCATCTCCCTACAATCTTTATCATTGTGACCTATTGATTTGAAAAAAATTTAGTATGAACTTTTATATACTGGCTGGTACTTCTGCATCATTGGACAATGATATGGATCATGCCCATGTGTCTTACTTATCTCACACCACGGCCCTCCTATTGGAAAATGGTTTGGTACTCCTATTTCCATGTGATGTGTGAAAGTTGGACATTAATTCTTGTGGTGTCCTTTTGTCCTACATGTGGTACACCATACAACTTCTCTTTTCTCTTTTCTCTTATTCTGGTTGAGTTGAAATTTTAGGTTATTCATATCCTCCCTCAACTCCTGTATTTATGGATCTATCTTCTGATACTGGTTCTTTTCTAGGTGTAAGTCTTCCTCCAGAGCCTCTACCTAAGTTTGGAACTTTTGTTGTCTTAAGGGGTATTTCAAATGTGGTAACAATGAGTTCACAAGTAAGTGCATATGTTGCATGTCAGTCATTACATACTTCAACTTACCCTTCAACCGTTTGAACCTCTGATCAATATCCCAAATAGACTCACCTGGTTTTTGTAATATCCCCAAGGACAAGCCCCTATTTTATTTATGAATTGTAAACATATTTTGTAGGCTGATGAGCCGAGTATTGATAAGTTGGTGGGCTTATGTGTTTGTTGGGCTGGAGAGCCTAAGTGTTAAAGGCTAGGAGCTTGTTTTTGCATATGTGATTATGAAGAACATTAATAAAATATAAACATCGTTGCGTGCAGACCGACCACGAAGAAAGAGTGATGGGGGACTAAGCTTCCACAAGGTGGGTAAGGGAAAGGGGGCTGAAAGGCTGGAAAGAGGGGCTAATCTTAGGGGCTTAATTCCTTGGGAATAATAATTTTTTATTATTCCAAAGTGGTGTGAAAGGTATACTTTTATCCTAAGTTCCTAGAAAATGGAACGCATACTTGATGGAGTGCATGCAGCTTCATGGGCGACATGTGTCGGCCCAGGCACATGAAATTTAACCCAATAATTGAGTAGTGATGGGGGTTGGTCCTCCATTTATGAGTCAGTTGTCTAAACTAGGTTTATTTTACGTTTGATCTCTGCATGCATACCTTACACAGCTCGAAAAACCAAAACAGTGAGACCTCTGTGATCGATCGGTGTATTCCCGTGAATTATGTATGGTCTTTGCATTTGGCCTTTGTCATCGACCTCTGCATAATTTTCTGGTCACACATCCTGAAACTGGTAATCCGTGGGCTGATCTGTGTCTTTTTTGGAACCCTAGACTTGGGTAGTTGCCTGAGCGTGTTGTGTCTTAGTGTCTCGTCATTGCCATTTTCGGGACCATGCCCATTTTCTATTGTGGTCATCATCCTTGTTTCAAATTAGTGCTGATGTTGTTGCGGTTTCCCTCACCCGGTTGGAATTGAGATGAAGAGTGTGTTGAAGAAGCAGGTTGTCAGGCCCGTGGTAGACGAGGCAGGCTTTCAGGCCTGTGAGCAGCTCTCTACAGGTGAGAGAGTCTGTTGGGAAGTGGTTTTCTCCCAGAGAGAGTCCAGCACCAGCTACGGAGCTCTGAGAATTCTTGATCTGACCTGTTGTTGAGACCCAGAGAAGAAGGTGAAGCACAGATGGACTATTGACGCAGGTGAGATGCTACCTCTGCTCACCCGTTCACAGGATCGATCAAAAATCCCCTTCTGCTGAGCCGAAGCGGCTCCTGGATTCCCTCGGGAATCTCTACTAAAAACCCGATCCACAGGTCCTTTAAATTTCCTGACATGGCCTCTGCACCTAACCGTGGTTTTCCTCGACTCTGTTTCAGGGTTCAGGGTTTTGTCCTTCTTGACGTCGAGAGTCACTGTCCTCTCGAATCCCCGATCACCTAATGGGACAAATTTTTGATGATGCCCCTTTTTCCTCAACCCCTTCTAGCTGTGTTGCTGGTCCACATGACCTGCCTTCATATGACCACAGTCATAACTCCCATTGGGGTTTTGAACATTCCAATGTCGAAATACACATACCCTCAGGACTCGTGATTCCTCGAATCCCGACGCGCCCTTCATGCGTTAGCCCTCCTGCCTAGCTCCTGGCCAATATGACCGTTGTCCCCATGACCTCAGTCTTATATTCTCATTGGGGTTTCGGGGTTTCCAATGCCAAAATGCATTGGCTCATGGGATTACCGATCCTCGAATCCCGACTAGCTGACAGTTGGCCCCTCACGATGGCACTTTCCTCCTTCTCTGATGTGCTGATAGGTGGCTCCCACTCAACAGAGCTTTCCCCCTTTCTAAGATGTTGATAGCTGGCTCCCACTCATCATGGTTTTGCGATTCGCGATTCCAAAATGCCAAAACCACCCTTCTACGGGATCCTTGATATCCCGATGGCTCAAACACCGATCAACAACTTCCCTGTTGGGGTTTTTCCCGACGGAACCGATTGCTGCCACGCATCCTCTTTGACAGACGGTCCTGATCTCTCCGGGATTTCGAGACTTATGATGTCCCAACTTTCTTGTCCTCAGGAACTCTGATTTCCCGATGACCCAATATCCCGACTAAATGCGGATGTCTGACACCTGTCCCCCTGAACGAACGACTCAGATTATGTCAGGGTTTTCACTATGAAATTTCCCGATCACTTGTCCACGGGAATTCCGATTTCCCGATGCGCCAAAGTACTAAAGGGCGCTCGATCTCCGCCACATGTCTCCACCAATGGACGGTCCAGATCTTCCCGACGTTTCGAGACTTGTGATGTCTCAATTCTCACGATCTCGAGAATCCCGATTTTTCGAGTGTCGATATCCCGATGGCTACACCTCTTGTCAAGATTTCTTCTTCTGCTCATGAGGACTTAACTCCCTCGCAACTTCTACCGATACGACGACTTTTGGCGATCCTGAGCTAGATCTAATGGCTGACGAGATTTCTGAATGAGATCCAACGGTTGTCGATCTCCTCTTCTGTGCGCTTCTCCTGACACCTTCCTGGACGTGAATCTTCAACGGTCCAGATTTCTTGTCTCCAGCCAATTTGACGACTGTTGTGCTCTCCTAAACTCACACACTCCTTCTTCCCAGACTTGGAAAAATTTCCAGTTCTCAAAGGCCTCGACCTTTGCTTCTCTTCTCTCTGCGAACTCCTTCACCTTGAGCTTCGCTGCGCGTATACAACGCTGACCCTCCTGAGCTTTGGGTACTCTGAACTTCTCCAAAGAGTTCTTCAGTCTCTGCACTCCTTGCAGTTATGACCTCGTGCGTAAAATCACTCGCCCTCCTGAGCTTATCCTTCTTCCAGGTCCTTGAAGGATTCTTGGACTCCTGCGCCTCTGCAGAGTCTTCACGCATGCAAAGGTTCTATCTGTTCTGAGCTTATGCAAGTACTCAGAACCGTAGGGATTTTGTCTTTCTTCTCCTACAGATGGAGAAATATGACGCCCTCTGGGCTGTCCTTCTGCCTCAAGAAACCTCTTTATGGGCCTTTCAGGGTGTTCAGCAACCCTGTGAAGATCCTCTCAGTGGATTCTTCCTCAAACTTCCAGAACTCAAAGAGTTCTCTTCTTTGTGCCTACCTACACACAGACTCAAATGCCCACCTGGTAGAGTATCTTCTCATAGAACATTCAATAGTTCTGTCCCCTTCTATGCACCTATGCGCTCGCTCAATGCCCACCTGGCAGAGCTCTCAGAATCCTCAGTGATTCTGTTTCTTCTGAACTCTCAGCAGAGTTCCTCCCTCAGCACCACTGTGCATATGCTCAATGCCCACTTGGCAGAGCCTTTACAAAATTCATAGCAGAATTCTGTCTGCAACTGTGTCTCTCATACACAGTCTTGCCTCCAAGGTATTCAGCAACCTTGAGGTATTCTCCTGAGTTGATGATTCCAACTCCTGTGCCGCAGCATGTCTTTGTCTGACTCCGCAGAATTCATAAGTGCATCCTCTGTGCACCGGTATTCAGAGTCCGCAACACTCTGTCATGCCCTCCTGAAATGAAACCTCAAAGACCTCTCAATCTTGAAACAAAATAACTCTTGCAGAATGTATTAACATAACATACATATACAACATACAATGGAACACACACAGACATCCACATAATACATAATTCATGCAGGAAACACTGCTTCTGTTTATATTAAAATGGCAAATGCCTGTAATTACAAGGTGTTCTTGATCTCTCTCTCTCTCTATGGCTCTACAACTCAACCTCTACTCATCTGACTCAAAATGAGATCTGAAAATCTCTTTTACCTGAGGGGGCTCTTAGAGCGCTTCCCTCCAACCTACCTACCCTATTCAATTTCATTGAATGGGATGTCTAGTCCAGAATCGGATCTAGATCTCAGCCATACAAACATTAAAGGCCGATCTACTCTATGCCTGCACAAAGGCACGGCTTCCTGGCTCAACAGCCTAAGCATTTAATTCCATTGAATTCAGATTTTAAATGAGGCTGCGCCTCTCTTTTAGCATGCGATTTGAATTCGCTGGTGTGGCTGGCTGGCTGACATGGAGAGATGCTTCTGCATCAAACTCCTCAGCTACAAAATCATGAGCTCCTGCTCATGCACTTCCCCTCTCAGCTGTTGGAAATCCTCCTGGATCCCAAACAAACATCTGGAGCTTCCCATCTGCTCCATTCTGCTGCTGCTACTGCTTCTATTGCGCTGCTGCTGCTGCTTCGTTCCTTCTGCTCAGCTGCTCCTCGCTGGCATTCTCTGCTGACCTCAACATCAGCTCCATGATCTCCTCGATCACTGCATCCAGCTGCTCCTATGGCTGGTCCTATTCATGCAGTTTCCTCAGCTACAAAATTTTTTGGCACATGAGCAGATTATCATGATCTCCCTTTCCTCCTTCATCAGTTTCCAACTTCACCTGTTGGATGTGCACGCCCTGCACTTTTACCCTCTCTTCTAGGGCTTCAATTTGATCCCACAGATCAGCAAAGCAAATTTTTTCTGCTTCTTCTTCCTTTGCTTCTGCAACCTCCCATGTCGTAGTCTTTTCAGTCTCTTGGTTGAGAATACTGAGCCATTCCTCAGAATGCTCATCATCCTCTTCTACTTCTTTTGCTGTCATCTCCAATACTACAGCTCTTTCGGCTTCCTGGCTGAAAGCATTGAGACATTCCTCCGAATGCTCATTTTCTTCTTCGTCTGCTTGGGCAGCTTCCAAAGTCTGCTCCAATTCCTCCTTGACAGTCTCAGCTGACTGTTCCTCTGCTGTTGCTTCACCATCTGCAACACAGACTTCTGTCTCCTCCTAGGAAAATGGTAGGAATACTCCAATTCCCTCAATCATCAGAATATTATCCTGATCTTCCTCCTCGGTCAGCTGCACATGATGATCCAAACTCACCCCCAAGTTTATGAGACCTACAGATAGTCTCATCTGCTCATCCCTGCCCACCTGGCAATATGGGATGCTTCCACTGCTCTCCTCGCAGACTATGAGATCAACCGATCCCATCTTCATCAGCACTCCTTGCTTAATCGAACTCACCTCCGAGTCCATGAGACTTTCAGGCAGTCTCAAATTTTCATCTCTGCCCACCTGGAAATTTGAGATGCTTCCACTGCCCTCCTGGTAGTCTTTGAGATCCCGCAGCGACCTCATATCATTGCCCAACTGGCAATGTGAAATTCCTTGGCTGTCCTCCTCACAGTTTGTGAGATCCCGCAGTGATCTCAATCTCCTTGCCCACCTGGCAATTTGGAATTTCTTCTCTGCCCTCCTGGTAGTTCTTGAGATCCTCAGCTGATCCCATTTCATTCTCAAAATCATCGAGACTTATTCCAGTCTCTGGTTCACATACCTGAACCATCTTCTTATCCTGCCGCAGCTTCAATTCGAGCTCATCTATTTTTTCCATTATTTCAGCGAGCTCTCTATCCATCCCTGCACGCCTTTCTGCCTTTCTCTTCTTCCCAACATGCCTATGGCCTTCAGTAGCCATCTTGCTGTCTCTGTTTGCCTTCCTAGCAAACCTGCTATTGTCACTCCGCATTAAGAGTTCTACCAGCCTCATCATCCTACAGTCTCCCTGACTGTCTTCCAGACTGTTGCCTCCCTGTAAACAAATTCTTACAGAGTCTCCAGCGCTCTGTCTTCTTTGACCTTCTCTCCTCTGCTTGAAATATACAAACAGAGTTCCTGCTCTGATACCACTTGACGTGTATCAGAGTATTCTCTTATCTCCATGCTTCTCTTGCCTGAAATATACAGACAAGAACAAGGCTCTGATACCACTTGACGCAGGCGAGATGCTACCTCTGCTCACTCGCTCACAGGATCGATCAAAAATCCCATTCTGTTGAATCGAAGCAGCTCCTTGGATTCCCTTGGGAATCTCTACTAAAAACCCGATCCACAGGTCCTTTAAATTTCCTGACACGACCTCTACACCTAACCGTGGTTGTCCTCAACTCTGTTTCAGGGTTCAGGGTTTTGTCCTTCTTGACGTCGAGAGTCACTGTCCTATCGAATCCCCGATAACCTAATGGGAAAAATTTCCGATGACGCCCCTTTTTCCTCATCCCCTTCTAGCTGTGCTGCTGGTCCACATGACCTACCTTCATATGACCACAGTCATAACTCCCATCGGGGTTTCGAACATTCCAATGTCGAAATACACATACCCTCAGGACTCGCGATTCCTTGAATCCCGACGCGCCCTTCACACGTTAGCCCTCCTGTCTAGCTCCTGGCCAATATGACCGTTGTCCCCGTGACCTCAGTCTTATATTCTCGTCGGGGTTTCAGGGTTTCCAATGCCAAAATGCATTGGCTCATGGGATTACCAATCCTCGAATCACGACTGGATGACAGCTGGCCCCTCACGATGGCACTGTCCTCCTTCTCTGATGTGCTGACAGGTGGCTCCCACTCAACGGAGCTTTCCCCCTTTCTGAGATGTTGACAGCTGGCTCCCACTCTTCAAGGTTTCGCGGTTCACGATTCCAAAATGCCAAAACCACTTGTCTATGGGATCCCCGATATCCCGATGGCTCAAACACCAATCAACAACTTCCCTTTCGGGGCTTTTCCCGATGGAACCGATTGCTGCCACGCGTCCTCTCTGACGGACGGTCCCGATCTCTTCGAGATTTCGAGACTTATGATGTCCCAACTTTCTTGTCCTCAGGAACTCCGATTTCCCGATGACCCAATATCCCGACTAAATGTGGATGTCTGACACCTGTCCCCCTGAACGGACGGCTCAGATTATGTCGAGGTTTTCACTATGAAAGTTTCTGATCACTTCTCCACGGGAATGCCTATTTCCCGATGCGCCAAAGTACCGACGGGCGCTCGATCTCCGCCACATGTCTCCACCAACGGATGGTCCAGATCTTCCCGGCGTTTCGAGACTTGTGATGTTTCAATTCTCACGACCTCAAGAATCCCGATTTCCTGAGTGCCGATATCCCGATGGCTACACCTCTTGTCGGGATTTCTTCTTCTGCTCACGAGGACTTAACTCCCTCACAACTTCTACCGATCTGACGGCTATCGGTGATCCTGAACCAGATCTAACGTCTGACGAGATTTCTGAATGAGATCCAACGGTTGTCGATCTCCTCTTCTGTGTGCTTCTCCTAACGCCTTCGTGGACGTGAATCTTCAACGGTCCAGATTTCTTGTCTCCAGCCGATCTGAAGGCTGTTGTGCTCTCCTGAACTCGCACACTCCTTCTTCCCAGACTTGGAAGAATTTCTAGTTCTCAAAGGCCTCGACCTTTGCTTCTCTTCTCTCTGTGAACTCCTTCACCTTGAGCTTCGTTGCATGTATACAACGCTGACCCTCCTGAGCTTTGGGTACTCTGAACTCCTCCAAAGAGTTCTTCAGTCTCTGCACTCCTTGCAGTTATGACCTCGTGCGTAAAATCACTCGCCCTCCTGAGCTTATCCTTCTTCCAGGTCCTTGAAGGATTCTTGGACTCCTGCGCCTCTGCAGAGTCTTCACGCACGCAAAGGTGCTATCTCTTCTGAGCTTATGCAAGTACTCAGATCCCTAAGGGATTTTGTCTTTCTTCTCCCACAGATGGAGAAATATGACACTCTCTGGGCTGTCCTTCTGCCTCAAGCAACCTCTTGCTGGGCCTTTCAGGGTGTTCAGCAACCCTGTGAAGATCCTCTCAGTGGATTCTTCCTCAAACTTCCAGAACTCAAAGAGTTCTCTTCTTTGTGCCTACCTGCACACAGACTCAAATGCCCACCTGGTAGAGTATCTTCTCACAGAACATTCAGTAGTTCTATCCCCTTCTGTGCACCTATGCGCTCGCTCAATTCCCACCTGGCAGAGCTCTCAAAATCCTCAGTGATTCTGTTTCTTCTGAACTCTCAGCAGAGTTCCTCCCTTAGCACCACTGTGCATATGCTCAATGCCCACTTGGCAAAGATTTTACAAAATTCACAACAGAATTCTGTCTGCAACCGTGTCTCTCATACACAGTCTTGCCTCCAAGGTATTCAACAACCTTGAGGTCTTCTCCTGAGTTGATGATTCTAGCTCCTGTGCCACAGCACGTCTTTGTCTGACTCCACAGAATTCAGAAGTGCATCCTCTGTGCACCGGTATTCAGAGTCCGCAGCACTCTATCATGCCCTCCTGACATGAAACCTCAAAGACCTCTCAAGCCTGAAACCAAACAACTCTTGCAGAATGTATTAACATAACATGCATCTACAACATACAATGGAACACACACACAGACATCCACATAATACAGAATTCATGCAGGAAAAACTGCTTCTGTTTATATTAAAATGGAAAATGCCCTTAATTACAAGGTGTTCTCGAGCTCTCTCTCTCTCTCTATGGCTCTACAACTCAACCTCTACTCATCTGACTCAAAATGAGATCCGAAAATCTCTTTTACCTGAGGGGGCTCTTAGAGCACTTCCCTCCAACCTACCAACCCTATTCAATTGCATTGAATGGGCTATCTAGTCCAGAATCGGATCTAGATCTCATCCATACAAACATTAAAGGCCGATCTACTCTACGCCTGCACAAAGGCATGGCTTCCTGGCTCAACAGCCTAAGCATTTAATTACATTAAATTTAGATTTTAAATGAGGCTGCGCCTCTCTTTTAGCGTGCGATTTGAATTCGCTGGCGTGGCTGGCTGGCTGACGTGGAGAGATGCTCTTGCATCAAACTCCTCAGCTGCAAAATCATGAGCTCCTGCTCATGCGCTTCTCCTCTCAGTTGTTGGAAATCCTCCTGGATCCCAAACAAACATTTGGAGCTTCCCATCTTCTCCATTCTGCTGCTGCTGCTGCTTCTGTTGCGCTGTTGCTGCTGCTTCGTTCCTTCTGCTC
>JASDQU010310036.1:38136-53650 GCA_032191745.1 Picea mariana | reverse complement strand
TGTTCATCCTAATAGTTTCCAATAGTTGTCATTTTAGGATTTTCAGTTGTTCCAATGTTGAATTTATTCACCTTGATTGGTGCAGCACTTATGAATCCAAAGATGGACCTTCTACCTCTCTTTCTCCTTCAATTTATGTAATCTGAATATTGTGCGGGTCATTTTCATCTGGTGCTTCCTCTTCAACATGATAGCATGATCATAGTTCTTTGATTGTCTGTCTATTCTATTGTTGATACTATGTCATGAATTCAACCTCAAGTTCATCAATAAATATTACACCTTTTATCTGCTTCAGTGTTGAATCAATGATGGGGTTCTCATGCTCAAATGAGAAGGTTACTACAAAATTCTATTGTAATGTTGTCCATTATGCAATGCCTCTGCGCATCTCCTGGTCTACATACGAGTTCTCTGGGATTCCTTCCAATGTGTAGATGAAATGATGAGGCCATTCTTCTGGTGGTGTCATCCTCCATTGTGTCTTTAACTTCTCCAAGTGTTCTACTGGTGTTCCTTTCCCCTCATACCTCTGCATTATATTTCTACCCCATTCTACGTCAAATCTAATGCGCAGTAATCATTTACATTGGTACGAGTCCTGAATTGTTTCTTTGTGCGCACCCCACCATATTGCAGGTGTATCCTTGAGTGCCATATCTAGGGATAAGAACCTCTGATTCTCTAATAATTCCTCTTCATATTTTGTCAGAAATTACTCCAATTCATTTACCCCATGAAAACTGGGAGGTTCCCTTATCTATGTACCAACACATATTACTGCGCGGTCTATTGTTGCACACCTTCTTGTAGAAAATTCATGTAGTCTCTGCTGGAAATTACCCAACCCTATATTTGAGTCGGAAGAACATGATGTGATGCTTCTCTAGCTGAGTACCCCATCTACAGTTGGGTTGACATAATCTTCTTCCCACGTGGTGGTTCTGTACAACTGGTTTATTTCGTCCAAATCCAGACAAGTGGGTTCTATGAACCTTTTTCTTTCAAAAGGATCTAATGGTGCAATAAATCTATATTCACCTGATTCAAATGTGTTTTTTCTTGTTTGCAAGTTGATTATGGTCTGGTTATCAAATTCCCAATATAGTCCAAGAAATGTTGCATATGGTTTTGTGTCATCTACTATCTCTATTACTTTAAAGTCTTCCTTAGTGCACACTCCATCCAAATATACCATCACACCTTTAAGTCTTCCAATTGGTAGAACTCTCTGTTGATTTTCTAGTTTCAACTGGATAGGTGAATAGCCTAGTGTGGGTTCTCCCATACACTGCCATGTCTTCTTAGGTAACACATTTACTTCAGAGCCTAAGTCCAGTATAATATCACCCATGTTGAAATCTCCAATGTTAGCATTAAGTATGCACTCCCTGCTTGTTCTCCTTCTTGTATGGAGGTGATTTACTGTTTTCTGCTCTAATTTCCCTTCTACTTCTGTGTTACATCTTTCTAGCATATTTTGCAAAACCCTAACAGATGATGGATCATTCAGTAGCTTAACACAGGATTGCAAAAAAGTCTTTATGGTACTTACTTTATCTAAGTGTTGTGCTTCATTGGTGTGGTCCATTAATGAAGGTATCTCGTACGTTGGTACATTCTAAGTATGTTGCGCAGCTAATGTAGACCGAAATTTTTTCTTGAGAAACTCATGTTTGGCTTCCTTGAATGTCTCCTTTTGTTTTCGCGCATCAAACTTCTTTTGTGTTTCAGTATTTTTCTTCACCCATTGGTGTTGTGATGGATCTTGTATCACTGCGTCGAGCCCTACCTTAGCTCCTCCTCGTGTGACTATGTTCATGTTTCTTCCATCATCCCTGGCTTTTGCAAAGTTCCATTGAACATTTTGGTTGTTCTGGTTCCTCTTTTCTTGGATCTTTCCCAAAATTGTTGGACATTCTTTTGTGTCATGGTCTGTTGCACGACAGTACATGCATGTCACTGGTGGGAGTGGAAATTCCCTTGCATAATGTCATGGATGTTGGAAGTTGTGGAACACTACCGGTCCTCTGCCTCGTCCAAATCCTCTTCTAATTCATCCTCCACCTCTGTATCCACCTCGATCTACCTGCGGTGTGTTGTACTGAGGTACCTGATTATACTGTGCAGGGTTATATTGTGGTTGCATGTTGTTATATTGGGGTTGCACAGTGTTATATGGTGGTGGTACCTAGTTGAACTAAGGTGCATATTTCCCTGTCATCATTTATGCTTTCAACCTATACGTGTTTGAATTTATTTCCCTCATCAGCTCCATCTCCCTACAATCTTTATCATTGTGACCTACTGATTTGAAAAAATTTCAGTATGAACTTTTAGATACTGGCTAATACTTCTACATCATTGGACAATGATATGGATCATGCCCATGTGTCTTACTTATCTCACACCACAGTCCTCCTATTGGAAAAGGGTTTGGTACTCCTATTTCCATGTGATGTGTGAAAGTTGGACATTAATTCTTGTGGTGTCCTTTTGTCCTGCATGTGGTACACCATACAACTTCTCTTTTCTGTTTTCTCTTATTCTGGTTGAGTTGAAATTTTAGGTTCTTCATATCCTCCCTCAACTCCTCTATTTATGGATCTATCTTCTGATACTGATTCTTTTCTAGGTGTAAGGCTTCCTCCAAAGCCTCTGCCTAAGTTTGGAACTTTTGTTGTCTTAAGGGGTATTTCAAATGTGGTAACAATGAGTTCACAAGTAAGTGCATATGTTGCATGTCAGTCATTACATACTTCAACTTACCCTTCAACCGTTTGAACCTCTGATCAATATCCCAAATAGACTCACCTGGTTTCTGTAATATCCCCAAGGATGAGCCCCTATTTTGTTTATGAATTGTAAACATATTTTGTAGGCTGATGAGCCGAGTATTGATAAGTTGGTGGGATTATGTGTTTGTTGGGCTGGAGAGCCTAAGTGTTAAAGGCCAGGAGCCTATTTTTGCATATGTAATTATGAAGAACATTAATAAAATATAAACATCGTTGCGTGCAGACCGACCATGAAGAAAGAGTGATGGGGGACTAAGCTTCCACAAGGTGGGTAAGGGAAAGGGGGTTGAAAGGTTGGAAAGAGGGGCTAATATTAGGGTCTTAATTCCTTGGGAATAATAATTTTTTATTATTCCAAAGTGGTGTGAAACGTATACTTTTATCCTAAGTTCCTAGAAAATGGAACACATACTTGATGGAGTGCATGCAGCTTCATGGGAGACATGTGTCGGCCTAGGCACATGAAATTTAACCCAATAATTGAGTCGTGATGGGGGTTGGTCCTCCATTTATGCGTCCATTGTCTGAATCAGGTTTATTTTACGTTTGATCTCTGCATGCATACCTTACACAACTCGGAAACCCAAAACGGTGAGACCTCTGTGATCGATCGGTGTATTCCCGTGAATTATGTCTGGTCTCTGCATTTGGCCTCTGTCATCGATCTCTGCATAAATTTCTGGTCACACATCCTGAAACCGGTAATCCATGGGCCGATCTGTGTCTTTTTTGGAACCCTAGACTTGGGTAGTCACCTGAGCGTGTTGTGTCTTAGTGTCTCGTTGTTGCCATTTTTGGGCCTATGCCCATTTTCTGTTGTGGTCGTCATCCTTGTGTCAAATCAGTGCCAATGTTGTTGCGGTTGCCCTCACCCGGTTGGAATTGAGCCAAAGAGTGTGTTGAAGAAGCGGTTTGTTAGGACTGTGGTAGAAGAGGCAGGTTTTCAGGCCTGTGAGCATCTCTCTACAGGTGAGAGAGTCTGTTGGGAAGTGGTTTTCTGCTAGAGAGAGTCCAGCACCAGCTACGAAGCTCTGAGAATTCTTGATCCGACCTGTTGTCGAGACCCAGAGAGGGAGGTGAAGCACTGATGGACTGTGCTTGGGAAGGTGTATACTTCTGGGTGGAAGAGACATGTGGGGAATGAGAGTTCGTGATTAGTGGGTGTAAGAAGGCTCGTGGAGAGAATCCTTCTGGTTTCTCTGTGAAGTTTTCTTCTAACCTCAACCTAGTCTAGGATTCCCTTGCCTTGTGTGGAGCTTAGTCCTAGCTCAGGGGTGACCCACTGCTAAGCGTGATGAGTAGTGTTGTCTAAGGCTGGGAGGTTGATGGAAGGTCTTCAAGTAGTTGGTGGAGTTACTACAGTTTCAAAGATAAGTATCATTATGTGTTTAATTTCAATTAAAATGCATGTCTGTGATGCTTGTAATATTATCATGTATTCCGTTGAATGTATGAATTACTGTTAATTCCATTAATTTTGTATGTTAGCAGTAATATTGTGATTACTCTGTATTGATGGTTAAATTTCATTAAATCTATTAATTTGATTTAATATGCATGTTATATATATATGTATGAGAATGTTCTGCGTAGTAGCGTTGCTCGATAGTGGGGTTGATGGTCGGGGACATTAAAATATGGTATCGGAGCCCAAGGTTTCAACACTAAGCCTGGATGGGTCGGATAAGTGGTCTTTGGACCTAAGGTTTTGAGTGGAAATGGTGTTCGGATGGAACCAATTTTGAACCTTAGAATGTTTATGAGTGTCAAGGGGTTACTTGGTCATGTTACAAAGCTCAGGAGGAGTAGCGGTAGAATAAAACCACAGCTGGTGTGGTATTTGACCACAGAGAGAGAGAGATCTTAACACTTGGGGTTTTGGAGCCATAGGATCTATTTGGAAAGAGAAGAAACACCTTTACGACCATTAGATCCGGGGAAGGTGCAGGAAGGTTATCCTGGAAGCCTTTCGGAGTTCGGAAATTGGGAGAAGTGGAATGCGCTGAGGTACAAACTTCTGAAGGAGATCTACACTGTAGATCATAGGAAAAGAGCCTGACCATTAGATATGTGTCTAGGAAG
Source organism: Picea mariana (assembly GCA_032191745.1). Lineage (NCBI taxonomy): Eukaryota > Viridiplantae > Streptophyta > Pinopsida > Pinales > Pinaceae > Picea > Picea mariana. The sequence continues at coordinate 48,770 of JASDQU010310036.1, read as the reverse complement.
GCAAGGAAAATCACTTCGGAGGATTTCTAGTGTGGAGTGTGACAAAATCCTGAAGTCTTGAAGTAGATCGCAACCATCTGTTGTGAAGGACACGCGTCAAGAGATCGTGTACTTCAGATGGAAGTACTTCATGAGGAGGCAAGTGTTGTGAGTTTGAAACTTCCAAAGGCTGAAGTGCCGAAGTCACTCTTAGCCATTGATCGTGAAGGAGGACACGCGTCGGTAGATCGTGAACTCTTGGAGAAAGCGCTCCGGGAAAAAGCGAGCGTAGAGGAGTTGAAACTCCCGAAGTTCGAAGCTCCAAAGCCCGAAGTTTTGAAGTGAAAGGGTAGACATGGTGGTGACATGGAAATTTCTAGGCATACCACGTGACATCTCCTTAGTTGGTGACAACTGTACTATGTGGGCCCGGAGGATAGAGAAGCCAGAAGTTCAGAATTCAGGAAATTGAAAGGGAAGCAAGCGAAAAAGCTTCCAGAAATCGAAGTCCCGAAACTCAGGCACCTGAGGTTCCATAGTGAGTGTCAACCATCAGATGCTGAGTAGATGTGGACGGTTGATCTGCCTTAGTTTGTGAGTTCGGTAATCTAAACTCTAAGTGATTGTTGTGTGGTTCTTGGAAATCTTTTGAAGCCGAAGGCCGAAGGCTTGAGTAAGCACTTATTGATCTAGTGCTTGGTCATGTCCCATGATTGCGTGGGTTGGGGACTGAGAGAAAGGGGCTAGTGCCTGAAAAAATAGTAGAGCAGAGCTCTGAAAGAATAAATCTACAAGGATTCTTGATTAAACGAGAATCACAGAGAATGAAAATTGAATGTTTTCTTGAATCTAATTTTTTTATGAATGTTGTGGGATTTGTTAAGGAATGATGGCATGACAAATTATAGTTGTCTGCGCATTGTGTTTGCAGAAATTTAACGAGTTCCAGAATCAAATAGAGTTGCCACTGAGTGCAAAGAAATGGAGGAGGCACATAATTCTTCCAGTTCAGAGAATGAAGCTAAAGGTATGGATGTTCATTTTGGAGTTGAAGGGTCTAACTCCAGTAGAAATGGAGAAAAGATTGATAAGGAAGGGCATATAATTAAAATCATTGAAAGATTGCAGAAAGGTGCCCAAACTCACCGAGAAGATAACATAAATCTCATGAAAGCTAAGGAACAACAGGGAGAATTCAACTTAAAGTTGATGAAGAGTCTCGAGAGAATATAAAAGAAGTTGGACAAGGAGAGAGACTCGAAAAAAATAGGGAGTCAGTAGACTTTTGAGGGAAGAAGATCAAGGAGTGTTGGTAGACACCATCATCGCTCCCAAGGTCGCTCCAAGAGGAGGGCACACAGTAGTTCAAGCCCATCTCTTACTAGAAAGCACAGGAGATCTGGAGTGGATGAACTAAAGGGAGAAATGAACAAGATTAATCCTCTTACGTTTGATGGAGAACATAAGAAGGAGGAAGATGTCGAAACATGGTTGCTTGGCATGAGGAAATATTTCCAACTACAAAATTGTTCCTCTCATGCAGAAGGAAGAATTGTGATGTATCAACTGAAAGGAAAACCATCCATGTGGTGGGATCAACTTGTGCAGGTGCAGCACATTAGAGAGAAATATATCACTTGGAAATAATTCAAGAGGTATTTTGAGAATAAATACTTAACTAAAATATATTATGACAGAAAAATGAAAGATTTCTTTGAACTCAAACTGGGCAGCATGACCATTGATGAATACGAATGAAGATTTTTGGAATTACTGAAGTATGTTCCGTTCATAATGGACGAGACTGTCAAGATTCAAAGGTATCTGAGTGGACTGCCACCTTCCATCGGTGAAAAGATCTAGTATGATGACCCTAATACTATGAAATAAATGATAAGGAGGGAGAAATGATTATATGAGCAACAAAGACTGGAGCCTACCTTTCGGAAGGCTTGGGAAGACAAGAAGAAATTCTAGATGGATTAGAGGAAGAAGGGAACTAAGCCACCCTTTTTCAGAAATAGTCCTCAAGGACAACCATCATTTAGAGAGTCGAGAATGGTTGACGTAGGGGAACAAAGGCCAAGGCAGACACCCATTCAGTGTTGGGGCTGTCAGGGGCCACAAGTACAGATAGTGTCCCCACAAAAATGGCAAAGTGAGAGCTGTCCACAATGTTCAACAAGATGAAATAGTGGAAGACATGGGCAGTAGAATGCCAAGGATCTACGCAGCCCTGGACAACAAGCAAGTTGAATATCAATCACACATGATTGAAGTGGAAGGTATGATCAACAACCATGCCTTTACTATTTTAATTGATTCATGGGCTAAACATAGTTATATAGATCCTAGAGTGGTGGAAATTTTGCAATAATCGAGAAGCAAACATGGGAAATCTTGGTTAGTGCATTTGGCTACAAGAACCAAGAGAAGGGTTACAGAATTGGTTAAGTCTTGTCCGGTGGACATGAATGGACAGAGCACAAAGTCTGAATTGAATGTTCGACCTTTAGGTTCTTATGACTGTCTAATTGGGATGGATTGGTTGGACCAACACCATACAATCTTGGACTGTCGTAATAAGACATTCACTTGCCTAGATGAGTAAGGAAATTAGAAAACGGTCCAACGAATTCCTAGAGTTGTTGCTATCAGAGAAATATCAGCAATGCAGCTGAAGAAGTGCTACAAAAAAGGCTATCAATTATTTGCAGCCCATGTGGAGGAAGCATCTAAGGATGAGGTCTCAAAGATTGAAGATCATGCAATATTAAAGGAGTTTGAAGATGTATTTCAGGAGGTACCTGGACTACCTCCGAAAAGATATATTGACTTCTCTATAAACTTCATGTCTGGAGCAACTCTAATGTCAAAAGCTCATTATAGAATGTGTACACCAGAGCTAAAAGAGATGCAATTGCAGATTGAAGAGCTTCCGAAGAAGGGGTATATACGCCCAAGTGTGTCACCTTGGGGTGCCCTAGTCCTGTTCATGAAGAAGAAGGACGAGACACTGAGATTTTGTATCGATTTCAGACAATTGAACAAAGTGACTGTTAAGAACAAGTATCCTTTGCCAAGGATCAATGATCTCTTTGATCAGTTGAAGGATGCCAAGATATTATCGAAAATAGATCTTAGATCAGGATACCACTAGGTAAGGATAAAGGATGAAGACATCAACAAGATCACCTTTAGAACAAGGTATGGTCATTATGAGTTCACAATGGTGTCGTTTGGGTTTTCAAACTCACCCGCTGTTTTTATGTGCCTGATGAATGGTGTATTCAGGGACTATCTAGACAAGTTTGCCATAGTCTTCCTAGATGACATTCTGGTGTATTCCAAGTCAGAGGAAGAGCATGGGAAACATCTAAGGATGGGTTGTAGGTGCTAAGAGATCACCAACTATATGCCAAGATGAGAAAGTGCTCGTTTTATCATGAGCAGATCCATTTCTTGGGGCATATTATTTCGAAGGATGGGATAGTTGTAGATCCTGAGAAGATTGAGGCCATTAGAGAATGGTCAGTGCCAAAGAATGTGACAGAAGTCAGATCCTTTATGGGTCTAGCTGGTTATTATAGAAGGTTTATCGTAGGGTTCTCAAGGATAGCTCACCCTATCACTTCCTTGCAAATGAGGGAGAATAAATTTCAGTGGACGGAAGAATGTGGGAAAATATTTCGGCGATTGAAGTAGTTGTTAACCAGTGCTCCAATCCTGAGGATTGCAAATGCGAATGAAGACTTTGTAGTGTGTACAGATGCATGCAAAGAAGGACTGGGAGGATTTCTTAGTCAGAATGGGTTCGTAATTTGTTATGAATCCAGAAAGTTGAAAGAGCACGAAAGGAACTATGCCACTCATGATTTGGAGTTGGTAGCCATAGTGCACGCTCTAAAGAAATGGAGGCATTAACTCATGGGAAATAGGTTTGAGCTAAAGATAGGTCATAATGGTCTGAAGTAATTGTTTGATCAACCAACCTTGAATGCTAGACATAGTAGGTGGTTGGAGTTTCTCTGTGAGTATGATTTTGATATCAAGCATATCAAAGGGAAGGAAAACAAAGTGGTTGATGCACTCAACAGGAGAGTGCATGAATGGCATGTTACAACCATTAGCATGTACCAAATTGATATTAAAGGAAGAATTTTGGAAGCTGCAAATGCAGATTTGCATTACACAGAATTGGTAGCAAAGCTACAGCAAGGTGAGATGCCACAGAAAGTGGAAAATTATAAATTGGATGCTGATGGAATACTTCTGTACAAGAACTGGATTTATGTACCTAATGTCCATCACTTGAAATTTATGATTTTGAAAGAAATGCATAATGTGCCTTATGCAGGGCATCCTAGATATCAGAAAACAGTGGCAGCAGTCAAAATCCATTACTTTTGGCCACGTATGAAGAAAGAGATTGTTGAATACATCGATAGATGTATGGAGTGCCAGAAGGTTAAAGATGAATACAGTCACCCAGTAGGGTTGCTACAGCCTTTACCCATTCTTGATTGGAAGTGGGAGGTAGTGACAATGGATTTCATTATAGGATTGCCCAGAATAGGCAAGCAACATGATTCAATCATGGTGGTGGTGGACAAGCTTACGAAAGCTTCCCATTTTATTCCATTGAAGACTACTCATAAGGCATCTAACGTTGATGATATTTTTATGAGGGAAATAACACGATTGCACGGTATTCCCAAGACAATCGTGTCTGACCGAGACCCAAAATTCACCTCGAAATTTTGGAAAGGGTGATTGAAAGGATTTGGAATGAATATGAACTTTAGCACAGCCTATCATCCTGAGTCTGATGGGAAGACAGAGTGGGTGAATCGAGTGATAGAAGACATACTAAGGATGTATGTGATGGACAAACCATCTAAATGGGAAGACTACCTACACATGGTAAAATTCACATACAATAATGGGTATCAAGCATCGTTGAAGATGAGACCATTTGAAGCACTTTATGGCAGAAAGTGAAATACTCTAGTAAGCTGGGATAATCCAGTTGATAGGGCAGTAGTTGGGCCAGAGTTTCTCAAGGAAATGGAAGAACAAATGCTAAAAATTAAGCAAAATTTGAAAGCTGCCCAAGACAGGTAGAAAAGTTATGATGATAAAAAAAAACCCATAGAGAGTTTAAAGTGGTCGATCATGTTTTCCTAAAAGTGAAATCCAATAGAAGTTTCCTGAAGCTGGGAAATTGTTCCAAGTTGGCGGCCATATTTTGTGGGTCATTTGAAATCCTAGAAAGGATATGGCCAGTTGCATATATGCTTGCATAACCTGCATCCATGACTGTACATAATGTGTTTCATATTTTATTGGTTAAGAAATATATACCTGATGTTAATCATATAATCGACTGGAATGTGATTCAGGTGGAGCAAGAAGGTGTGCTGCAAGTGCATCATGTGCACATATTGGACTGGAAAAGCAAATAGCTCTAGAATCGAGCCATAGGGCTTGTAAAGGTCTAGTGGACCTGGTACGGTCCTGAGGACGCGACATGGGAGCATCAGGATGTTATGCAGGCAGAATACCCACATCTTTTTGAACATTTTGGAAATCTTGTTGATGTTGTGTAAAGAGTTTCACTAAGGACAGTGCAAAAATAAGGGGAGGGGATTGTAATATCCCCAAGGACGAGCTCCTGTTGTATTTATGAATTGTAAACATATTTTATGGCTGGTGAGTCAAGTATTGATAAGTTCGTGGGCTTATGTGTTTGTTGGGTTGGATAGCCTAAGTGTTTAAGGCCATGAGCCTATTTTTTTATATGTAATTATGCAGAACATTAATAAAATATAAACATTGTTGTGTGAAGACCGACCATGAAGAAAGAGTTGTGGGGGACTAAGCTTCCAAAAGGTGTGTAAGGGAAAGGGGGTTGAAAGGTTGGAAAGAGGGGCTAAGCTTAGGGGATTAAGTCTTTGGGAATAATAATTTATTATTATTCCAAACTGGTGTGAAAGGTATACTTTTATCCTAAGTTCCTAGAAAAGGGAATGCATACTTGATGGAGTGCATGCAGCTTCATGGGCGACATGTGTCGGCCCAGGAACATGCAATTTAACCCAAGAATTGAGTCATGATGGGGGTTGGTCCTCCATTCTTGCATCCTCTATTTGAACCAAGTTGCTTTTGTGTCTGATTTCTGCATGCATACCTCACGTAGCTTGGAAACCCGAAACCATGAGACCTCTATGATCGACCGATGTATTCCTGTGAATTTCTTCTGGTCTCTATGTTTGGCCTCCATCATCGACCTATGCATAATTTTCTTGTCACACATCTTGAAACCGGTAATCCATGGGCCGATCTCTTTCTTTTATGAAACCCGAAACCTAGGTAATCGCCTGAGTGTGTTGTGTCTTAGTGTCTAGTCGTTGCCATTTTCGGGCCTATGCCCATTTTCTGTTGTGGTCATCGTCCTTGTGTCAACTGAGTGTTGATGTTGTTGTGGTTTCCCTAACCTGGTTGGAATTGAGCCGAAGAGTGTGCTAAAGAAGCAGGTTGTCAGGCCCGTGGTAGAAGAGGCAGGTTGTCAGGCCCGTGGTAGAAGAGGCATTTTGTTAGACCTATGAGCAACTCTCTCCAGGTGAGAGAGTCTGCTGGGAAGTGGTTTTCTCCAAGAGAGATTCCAGAACCACCTATGGGTCTCTGAGAATTCTTGATTCGGCCTGTTGCCGAGACCAAGAGAGGGAGGTGAAGCATCGATGGACTATGCTTGTGAAGGTGTATACTCCTGGGTCAAACATGCAGGTGGGGAATGAGAGTCTGTGAGTAGTGGGCGTATGTAGGCTCCTGGAGAGAATCATTTTGGTCTCTCTGTGCAGTTTTCCTATAACCTCAACCTAGTCTAGGATTCCCTTGCCTTGGGTGGAGCTTAGTCCCATCTCAGGGGTGACCCGTTGCTGAGCGTGATGAGCAACGTGGTCTAAGGCTAGGAAGTTCATGGAAGGTCTGCATGTAGTTGGTGGAGTTACTACAGTTTCAAAGATAAGTATCATTATGTGTTTAATTTCAATTAAAATGCATGTCTAGATGCTTGTAATATTATCATGTATTTCGTTGAATGTATGAATTACTGTTAATTCCATTAATTATGTATGTTAGCAGTAATACTATGATTGCTCTATATTTTTGGTTAAATTTCATTAAATCTGTTAATTTGATTTAATATGCATGTTATATATATATATATATATATATATATGAGAATGTTTTACGTAGTAGCGTTGCCCGACAATGGGGTTGATGGCCAAGGACGTTACAATTTCTACTTGATTTCAATCATCTCATTCATGTACTGATATTCTAAGCTAGGATTCTAAAATTCATTGATCAATAGTTTCTTCACATCTGCAATAGTCCTTGTTACTCCTAGTGGATTATTTACAGCTAGGATCATGTACCAATCCAGTGTGTGATCTCTTAGCGTGATAGTTAACTGCATAATTTTTGTATCCTCATATGTGATCTACTTTGCTTCCCAGATCTTCTTGTAGATGAATAAATTATTTTCAGGGTCCTTAGATGCCTCTCCCCGAAATTCTGGTAACCTGATCATGGGATCATGTCCTACCATCTTGAATTGGGTTGCACTACTACCTCTGTGCGGTGTAGATACTTGATTGTTACTTCCTAGAATGGCTCCTCCAATTGTTGCTTCTTCTTTGGATGTACTTCATGTTGTCTTTCTCCCACTAAAATTTGGTTGTCTAAATGGTGGTGTTCTTTCTGGTGTGCTAGTCGCACATGCGGTTATGGGTTCCACACTAGCACTTACCTAGATTGGAGTTCTACCTTATGTTCCTACCCTTGGACCTCTTGTTTTCCTTCCATATGTTGCGTGTAGGATTTCCTCAATCTTCTCCACATCCCTGAGATCCTCTACCTCTTCCTCATCACTTGTCAATCCCTCTCTATCAACTATGGATCTCTTCTTATTATTCATCTTATTTTGGTAGGGTACTCCACTGTGCATCTTTCTAGTTGTTGTCATTATTTGCTTCATTTGATCTTCCTCCATCATGATTGGGCCCATGGCCCCCTTCTTCTTTCCCTTATCCATTTAATCCTCCATTTCTCCACCTCTTGTTAGTGCTTCCCCCCATCCCCCATGCACGCAAGGAAGTTTAGTTGTCAGATTCCATGGTCATCACACCGTTGTTATACAGTAAAATCATGATTGACGTATACAACTATTTGATATACCTACCATTGGGTCCTTTTAGAAACTCCTACTCTTTTTCGTTTTACAACTTTGTAGTATCTACTGCAAATTCAATGATAAAGCATTCAACAATACTGTCTAACCAGAAATATACTCTGTGCATAAATTTGTTATTAACTTGTTGTAACTGCGCGATCTCCATAGGATTCCACTCAAGCTATCTGATTGGATTTGTAGGGTGGTTGTCTTTTAACCTCAATAGCCACTCCTACAACACATGCGGTAAATCTAAGAAAAATACCTCATGCAAGTTGCTAAACATGTATTTATCCAAATATTTGCATGGTGTTATCTTAGGGTTTTTGTTATCCTTCTACGCAAACTCAAGTTCCTTTGTTCTTAACCATATTTCGATCTCCACCTTTGTTGGATTTCATGATCTAAACATTCCTTTTTATACCTTCATTCTCTACATGCTTCTTCGATGGATCCTGTTAGCACTGAGAGCCACCCTCAGATTGCAAAAGGACAAGCCCAGTACCCATCAAAATGTTTGTGGAGGTAGGTTTATGAGTGGAGGTCAAATGGACAAAGCTTAGTACAAGAATGTTTTAACACAGAAACTAGACAAGAAATTCATAGGGGAATGAGGTCATCATTAACTTTAGTCAGTGGTTTAAGGCTAAAGGTGAGCAGAAGGAAGACTTAGTGAGAAAGTTGGACAAGTCTGCCATGAGCATCCGACCTTCAAGAAACTTGGTGAAGAAAAACTCAGGAACAAGAGAACTCTTGAACTCAAGTTTAAGGTACTGAAATATATCATAGTAGTATTATAATCAAATCTCCATTACAATACAACTACAACAACTCATTTGGATTATCCATGCATGAGCATTTTAGCAAAAGAGGAAGCAAGACAACTCAAGAAAATACTGAAACAGGTCACATCAACATTATAATCAAACCTCCATTACAATACAACTACAACACCTCGTCTGGATCATCCATGCACGAGTGTTTCAGCACAACAGTAAACAAGATTATGAAAGAAGTTGACTTCTATTAATGATAAAGTATCAGGTCTCATACACTATCAGAGAACAACTTTGGTATCAAAATATTACAAAATAGGGAGCTTTACTCAACCATTCAAAGACGTTAACAAAATATTGAACTAATATATTTATACACAGATCAATGAACAACCACTAGGAGAGTCATCTGGCCATCCCATACAAGGATTTCTGTCTATGCATCCTTCTGTTAGACTATGTGTTTTCCCTCATGTCAGATGCAAGCTCAGATCAAGATGGACCTGCAAGAAGAAACCATCCATTTTGGTACCTAAGGCTGACAGTCATGTCTCCTCAACAATAACTTCCATGCTTTATATTTATGGACCGAGCTGAGGTTTCAACTACCAGTCCTTGTTAATTAATTGAATCCTCCTCGGGATCAGAACGCGGTTGGACGAATAGAAGGATACCACGTGTTTTTGCTGGATACGACATTATACGTGCAAGTGATTTCGGGGCCGTCGAAAGCGGTTTGGACCCACACCACTTTCGGGCCCTAAATGCACCATCTTCCTCCATGTAGCCTCCACGCAATACCGTGGTTTGGATTTCATCCCGCCTTTGGATTTTAACGCCCGTGCAGCTTTTGGCACCGAAATGATTGGTGGCCATTGATCTGATCATGATTTGTGATTAGGGCGCGCCGACTATTTTAGCACCCCCACCAAAGATTTATCCACCTACCAACTATGGAATCCTTCCAACCACATTTAGAGATGGCACTAAATTGAAATGCACAGGGGATCTCGATCGTGGAAAACTACACCCTCCTGTTCGTCTGTGCTCATGACTGTCACATGTGACCCTTGACGATTTCATGTGATAAAAAATCCCATTCACTCAATCCCATGCAGTTCCAACCGGCAACAGAACCATTTTTTGGACTTCTACTTCTTGGGCTAACCCAAGTTTAGATATGAACAGGTTTCAAACAAAACCCTCTGATACTATCGTCCCTCCTAGTAAACCAGAAGGAAACACAATACACAAAGTGCACTACGCAGTCTCACCCGAGATAGTTTTATGGGTGACTGAAATGTGCAGGTTCTTGTAGTTTAGGAATGAGTGGGGATATGAAATTGTATTTTATCTTCTTCATGCCTTGATCTGATTATTCTTTCTAATATTCCTAAGATTCATTCATCTGTTAGCCCATGCATGCATGTAGAAATTTTGATACAAATTAAGTATTCCTGCGATTCTCCTGATCTAACAATTATATGCCACTGTTAAATACATAATCACTTCTACTATTATTCTTGCGGAAAAATTAAACCATGATCACAACCACAATCACAAAGTGAAATATCAATAACACATAACACAAAAAAATTTATCGGGAAAGCGTAAAGGTAAAAACCCCACTATCATATATTATG
>JASDQU010310035.1:43007-57864 GCA_032191745.1 Picea mariana | reverse complement strand
ATCATCAATATTTGGTCCATGCCATGTTTCTGCTGTCATGCCTCAGTGTTCAAGGGAAGTATCTGCCTCGAGAGTCAGCCATCACAAATATCCCGTTTCAATACCTGTGTCATTTCATGTTCATTTGATCTACCAATTACATCTTTGTGTCAGTTTCATGTCGTTGATGGGGGATACATCAAGGCCCTCCTTCGACGAGTCTATTCCTATCGACTTCAACACATTATCCATGAGTCAGACTTAGAAACCAGTTTGTACCTTGGGACCTACATGCCTCAATGGCAGGCCTCCTCATGTTTGACAGTGGGTTTACATCATTGACCTCTGATCAGATGATTCCATGTATGTTCGACTTCAGCTCATCTATTCACATTCACCAGAATGTACTAGATTTCCTTGGGAATCATTGACATCAATGGTGATTTTCATCATGCTTGTTAATGGTTTACATCATTGACCGGTAATCAAGTGGTTTCTGCCATTTTTGACATCAAGACATCTATTCACATGGTTAGATTCATACTACATCAGGATTGGTAAGAAGACCCTGGGTTGATTCATCACTCTTATATGTACTTTTCCTAGGTTGCGAAGGCGTTCTCTTGAACTATGACACATATACTGTTACATAGATCCACTTTGTATTGGTTGTGGATATGTCTTGTCATCTTGTAGATCCACTGTGTATTCTTCGTGGCTATGATCAGTTCAGGTCATAGGATTATAGATCCACATTGTATCTGCAGTGGATATACCATTTTGTCAATATAATTATGGATCCGTAGTGTATTTTATGGTGGTCATACCTAAAACGTGTTTATTCCTCAAGCATAGGTATGCCTACCTTGGGTTTGAAACATGTCATAATATTTTTTTGATGGTTGTGTGCAGCTTTTTATGGTTTCTCTGCATCCATACCCTTGCTAAAAAAAGTCTACAAAGTACTTCAGTCATCATCGTCTTCTAACTTCATACTTTGGGGGCAATCTGTTACACATAAAAATTACTCACTTTGATAGTGTTGCAAGTGTCGTCATTACAAGTGTTGTAAGTGTCGCATCTTGTCCACAAGTTTCGCATCTTGACTACAAGTGTTTCAAGTGTCGCAAACAATATACTACCATATTTCTTATTTCATTCCCCTAACAACATCACAAAGACACTTAAGACACCCCAAAGACTAGTTTTGAAGAAGAGAAGTCACTTGAGAGGGAGTACAAACCTTTTGCCATTGAAAGAACCACTAAAAAATGAATTTTGGAGAGGAGTGCTCCCCTACCCACTGTCAGGGAGTGTTGGTGCTCCCTGAGCCTCTTTGGGGGAGTGCTTGAGTGCCTTGTGCACCCTTTTGGGGGAGTGCTACCCTTTTTTTTAACAAATTATAGGTTTGTTGAGGCAAATAAGGGAAGAATCTCTCAATTCCTGAAGGTAGTTGGATTCGAATAGATGGTCAAGGAATGATATTAGGGGAGATCCTCAACTGAAGGAGAGGAATCCTTAACTCATCCCAAATATCTCTCAAGTGGTTGGACCCCTCCAAGGTTATATAAGGAGGCATTCTCATGGTGAAAGTCGGAATAGAGACTAGAGTTTGATACCAAACTTATGATCCTATAAGTGGTATTGACAGAAATGGAAAAGATTGGATATGTAAAACTTATGATCTCATGAGTGAGATATCATCAAAGTAATCAATGGATATAACTTGAGCAAAGGGGTTGGACAAGGAGAACTGGAAGAAGTTGTTGCACCTTCATTCAAAGGATTGTAAGTACTTTTACTTGTTCTCACTAATATAATCAATGCTTGGCCTGTTTCTTTCAAACTTGTGCTTGTTCCATATGAGTTTGTTTGTAGTATATGGATCTATGTTTGAGCTAATCTCAGTAGAGTAGGAAGTCTTTTGTACCTTTGTTTGTTTTGCAGGACCTTTCAGGGAGCTCATGATCGAAGCTCAGCCAGGACTTTGAAAGGACAAACGTCGCTAATAAGGTACATATATTTCTCCTTTTCTTTCATTTATTATCTTGACTAGATATAAAAGGAAGTCAGTGTCCATGTTAAGCACTTTTTTGTCTTGGCCTTAGGAGTCTAGAGACCAAGAGGGAATCCACTTGTTCACAGGGGGATTCATCTACAACAAAGGATACATTGCGGACTTATGAAAATCTATTGTTATTCTCCCCATGGGTATAATGGGGGGTTGAAGGCCCCATTAGAGTAATATTAGTGAATTCCATTCAATGTAAGGTGGACTAGGTCTATTGTTTTTTTTATTATTAAATAAATCCCACTATGGTAGTTAGTATTGAATAAATTGAATGTGGTCTCATTAAAGAGGGCATTATGAGGTTGTTATGATTAGGGTTCTCTTGCCAGCTATAAATAAGGTTGGATTCCTCTTTATGAGACATTTGGAGTTTATTGTATTTTGATTTTAACTCATTGAGAGGTCACCGTACCTTAAGAGGCAAGTGAACATGAGAGGAATCATTCCTTAAAATGATCATTATAAGTTGTTGTCCTACCTTAAAGTTATTTCATATCAATAAAATAAACGATATTTTATATTCTATTCTTGGATATCTTGTATGTGATAGCATTTTCATATCTAATGTACTTAACAATTAGTGTCAGAGCTCTTTCTTGGGCCCAAAACATAGATTTTTTTCTTTCTACTTTGCAATTTTTCAATAAGAAAAAGAGGGCCCTGAAACTTAGATAAACTCCTATAGATTTTTAAGAAGAAAATGAAGAAATTGCTTGCATATCTAAGTTCCTCTAAAAAAAACACCCAATTTCAAAAAAAAATCATCCAAATAAAAATATGAAAAGTGAAGATATTGTTGATTTAGAATTAGCAATTTTAGGTTTTTCCCATAACGACTGCATAGATTGTAGGAAAATATCTTTTGACATGGTGCTAAGATTTATGCCATACCAACACCATTGGAAAGATGATTGTGGGGGATTTAGTTTGGCATATTATATGATATACTTTTGATCAATATTGAGTGCATTACAACCCTTACAAATTTTCACCCTCAATACCCTAGCTCTCATACTTAAAATGGCTTATGGAATTTTACAGGTAAATATTAGCCCCCTTCATTGAAGAATATCCAATGATATATGCACATTATGTGGAAGAATACCCTCCTATAATTTTTCTTGAAGAGACTATGGATTATGAAGAGCATACCAAAAAATGGTTCCTCAAAGTAGAAGACATTTTACTCCCTAGAGCAGTTTGTATAGTGCGATTGGATATGGAACACTGAGTACAAAAAGTACAGGAAACCTATGAATCAACCCAAAGATTGGAACTTTGGAGACATATTAAAGAGGAGTATACAAGGGATATATATGGGTGGTGCGATTTAGAGGAGGCTTGTGAGGAATGGTCTTGGGATAGTTGTCATTTATGGGATGATAACTACTTTCACCTTCTATTTAATGACTCTACTCCACCTTATGTAGAGAGCATCATTGAGGGAAATCAGGATCTAGTTATGAATACCTGTTTTTATCTTTCGTATTCTCCAATAATCGTACACCTTCCAGATCTACATCCAACCTTTTGTACTTATGTGGATGAGTTTTTCAATATCAATGGATCTATATATTTGGATATACATGGTCTCAGTAAGCATTTGAAGCACCAATCTCATCCAAGTATTAGGTATCTTCAATGGGGATTCAAAATGAGAACTTGGGCATGGGAATTAGGTTTATGGATGAACCCCTTGGATTAATTCAATATGTAATTAGTACTTGCACATGGGAGACTATATACTTCAACATTGATACATAGAACCTGAGTTTATGGCCGATCTTCCTGGACTATTTCAGCATGGTGAATAGCATTTGTAAATGAGACCTTGGTTACCTGGCTTACTTCAACACTATGGTCAACACTCATCCATGGGACCTTGGTTTATGGTTGTATATCCTCACAAAAAACGTTGAGGGTAATGATTTTCTACAGGGGGTTGAGTGTTTGGATCCTCCCTAAGGGTGTAATAGGGAGTTGAAGGGCCCATAATTTATAGTAATAATAGTGGAGGCCATTCAATGTAAGGTAGACTAATATTGTTATTATCAAATAAGGTCCACTATGGTTGTTAGTATTGAATAAATATAATGTGGTCATTTGAAAGAAGGCCCACTAGTTAGTTAGGAGGTTGTTATGATTAGGGTTCTTTTGTTAGCTATAAATAAGGATGGAGTCATCATTGTGAGATGTGTGGAGTTTATTGTATTTGAATTTTACCTCATTGAAAGGTTTCCCAACCTTAAGAGGCAAGTGAATATGAGTAGACTCCTTCCATAAAATGATCATTGTAAGGTGTTTCCCTACCTTAAGAGTATTTTGATATCAATAAAGTAAAGGGGAATTTTTATCTTATTCTTTGATATCTTGTATGTGATAGTATTTTTAGATCTATGGCACTTAACAAATCCTATGTAGATAGTTTAAATAGGGGTAAATTTTATTTGAGGGAAGAATAAGATGTTATTGTGTGGTTAAAACATCAACAATGAGTGAGTATATATCTAAGTTGGGATATAGAGCATTGTTCTCTGATGAGATACAAGCAATATTGTTGGTGGAAGGTATTATGGAAATTAAAGGTACCAAAAAAGCCTGTAAATTTTTTTGTGGTTAGCTATCAAAAGTAAATCCTTGACTTGGGAGATAATGTAGAGAATAAGTAGGCAAGGGCCTAAAATTTGCATTCTTTGTAGGAAAGAGGAAGAAACATTTAATCACTTGCTTATTAAATATGATTATGTAAAAGAAATATGGACATAAACTGATAATTTATTTGGAGTAAAGGATGGATGGGTAGCTGACTTTGTAGAAGATTGTTTATAATATTGGTTAAACACAACAATTATTGAAACAATATAAATCCTTTCCATGTACAATCATCCTAGGGATATGATTAGCAAGAAATTCATAATTGTTTGAGAAAAATTGCATTCCAATAGTATAATGATTTTCTCAAATAAGATCTATATCTTCTAAGTGTAAGTTGGAAATCAAGCAAAAGAGGGTTAGATAGATTAAAGATTTATGTATTGACCAAACATAGTCTTGGGGTTTCTTCAATGGGATAAAGTAGTGTGATAGTGTTGGAGTTTCTTTGATGGGTAAATTAGCATTAGGGTCCTATCCTAACCCCCTTAAGTAGATAGATAGGTTTCTATGTATTGAGGCCATCTCTATTAAATTAGGCCTAGGTAGTAGATATAGTGTTAAAGAAATAATTTTAAGAAGGTTTACTAGAAGTTTTTGTCTACTATAAAGTTCCTAGGAGGTTAGATAGAAACTATATAAATAAGTAGAAGAAAAGTAATGAAATGTATTGTGAAGCATATTGTGATGCTCTTTATTAGTAAATTGGAAGATTCTTAGTAGAAATAATAGAATTTACCAAGATTTATTGTAGAAATGATAGATTACAATAACAATAGGCAATAAAAGAACCAGAACACTAAAAAATATTATACCTTTATTGATGAGAGTATTGTTCACTTTCCTCTTCGAGAGGGTAACGTCTAAATGAATAGAATTACAACTAAAATATACTTCACAAGATGACTCATTACATTGCTTCTACTTCTTTATATATTTCTATCTACCTCTTAGGAGCTTTATAGAGAATGAACCTTTTAGTAGACGGAACCTATGAGTAAACCTTTTTATAATTATTTCTTTCACACTACTACATGGGCCTTATTTACTAGAGATGGAATCCATACATTGAAAGATATCTATCTACTTAGGGGGTTAGGGTAGGACCCTCACATGCCCTCCCCCTTAAAAAGAAGCATTGTTCTTGTGGTTGGAGATGAGGGAGTTGTTGAAGGATCTCTATTGGTTCCCATGTGATATCATTGGATGGTGTATCATTTCACTATATCAGGTCCTCTCGGATAGTGCATTGACAGAGGCGATGCTCTTTTTTTTTTTATCGAGGATGACCTCAAGATGAAACCAAATGGAACCTTCTTTGGGCCAGTTCTATAAGGCTAGTTTTAATACGACAATTAGATCCAACCACTTTATTTAAGTAAGAGACATGAAAGATTGGATAAATTTTAGAGTGGCTTGGAAATTCCAATTTATAAGGCACTGACCCAATACATTTGAGTACCTTATAGGGGTAATAAAACTTGGGAGAAATATTTTGGTGGTGGTTGTCTTTAAGGGAGGTATGCTTACAAGGATACATAGGAATGAACACATGATCCCCTTCTTAAAAAATATGGCATTTTGGATTATGTTGATAAGATTCCATGACTTCATCCTATTCTGATCCATTACTAGATTATCCTTGAGAGTGTGGAGAATGTCAAACCAAACGATGAGGGTTTTGTATACTTATTTCACATTAGATACTATGAGTAAGTAGGATGGTACTGGCAGGGGACTTTGGCCATAGATTAGCTCAAAGGGAGACATTCAAGTGGAACCACGATAAGTTGAATTGTACCACCATTGTGCTATAGGTAACCAATGAACCCATTGGAATTATCATTCTAAAGTAAAGAACCTAAAATACACTTTCAAACACTTGTTGATAGCTTAGTATAACCATAATTATAGGGGTGATAGGTGGTGCTAAGATTTAATTGAGTGCCCTGGAGATGAAACAAATCTTGCCATAAATTGCTAGTGAAAGTGGGGTCACATTCCCTCACAATAGATTGTAGCATACCATGGAGTTTAAAGATATTATCCATGAATACTTGAGAGACTATGGAGGATTTAAAGGGGTGTTGTATAGCAAAAAAATGAGCATATTTGGAAAATAAATCAACCACAACAATGATGGTGGATTTATTTCCATATTTGGGTAACCCCACAATGAAGTCCATATAAATTTTGGTCCATACAATTTGTGGAATGGGTAAAGATTGTAGTTCACTTGGAGGTTTCACTATTTCTCCCTTGTGTTGTTGGAAAAGGTCACATTATTCCACAAAGGTGTGGATATCCTTCTTCATTCATTCCCCCAAATGTGAGCATTTGATCCTTTTATATTTTTTTTATGAAATCTTAAATGTCTTGTTGTTGGAGAGGCATGGTGATCTGAAAATAGAAGGCTGACTTGTTATGCTATGAAAGCACCCCTACTTCATTAAAATAAAATTTACAATACCTTGCTTCATGTGTATAAATATGCAAGATAAACTTATGTGTTAAGTTCATGCAACTTCTTGTAAATGCTTATGTATGAGGAAATGTTCTTGTAGATGGTTAAACATGTACTTCAAATAAATACACAGAAACAATACTTGCAGAAAATAAACCATCAAACGCACAACAAGAACAACATGATAAAGGAGTTCACCCCCCTCCGGGCTACATCTCCTTGAGCCTCCATCAATGGACTTGGCTCTCTGGGATTAATTAGTCAAAAGTTATTTTAAAAGATTCTGCTCAATTCCAATGGAAAAACAGACTGTACCATTGAGATCAGAACACATAAAAACCCCCAAAATGACTAATAGAACTCTGAAAACGGATCATGGCTCATCCGGGCATGACCTCTTCTACATGTGGCCATAAGCTTCCCTGAGCTTCTCTTTGGTAAAAACACCTGTAAAAGTCCTCAAAAGCCTCTGAAACCTGTCCCAATGTGTTCAGAGCATATCAATTAGCCAAAAATCATTATTCAATCACAGAAGACAAACGTAGGCTCACCAAACCATGTCCTCCATCAAAGAGGGCTTCAAGCTCCCTGGAGCTTCCTGGAACTTCAATGGTGAAAAAAATTCAGAAGAAGTCTTCAAATGGCTGTGAAAATGGCACCAATGGATCCATCACATCCAAAAACCTCTGGCTGGGCTTTTACGGCACCTCAATCGGCCAAAAACTGAGAAAGTTAGACCTCCTCCATTCTCCTTCTTCTACTTTGCTGGAACTGGTTCTACAGAATGCACCTCTGTGTGCATGAACCTAGAACACACTCCAAAACACGCGTTTAAACCCAGCACCGAGCTGTTCCGAATAACCGTGCAAACTGTAGGACGGTTAGGGCGTCTCCAGCCCCTAACCGCCTAGCACTCGGGCATATGGTTCATACGACCTTGGGCTTTTGGCAAAAAGGCTAACGGTTTTTAAAACCGTGCCAATCGTTTGAAACTGCGCGCATTGGTTTTAAACCCGTGCTAACAACCCTGTGCGTTCTTGTGGCAAGGTCACATGGCACAAAGCCAAAACCGTGGCTTAACAAAACCTGGGCGCAATTCATAACCGTGCCACATTTGAACACATGGGAAAAACTTTGGTTATAATATATATCCGCGCGTATTTCTTTTACATATGGCAATAACCGTTGGTTTATACAATGCACATATATAATATATGGTATTTCACCCCGCGCGCAATATAGTCATATACAATGGTCATATGTGCTTTAACCGAAACCATGGGTCATATGTTAATCCTTGCGCGCCAACCATTACACCCCGCGCAAAATATATGGTCATATGCAATAAACAATGCAACCGTGGGCCGGGGCTAAGCCTCGGCCCGACCCCCCGCCAATATAACAATAAAGTAAACTTAAATATATTGAAAGCCACATACTTCTCAAGTAACAATGGGTGGCCCATTGGTCGGGTGGTCGATGCGAAGGCGTAGGTTGAGGAGAGGTCCGGGGGTCGAACCCCACGGCCCCCCATAAACTTTTAACAAACAACCATATGGACCAAAAAATGAGGGACACGTGGCGCCCTCCGATTGGGCCACATGTCCTCATACCATTTGCCCAAAATTTGACACGTGTCACAATCCAATTCGCCAGCAACCAACCATTAAATGCATGCCATGTCATCGCCACACGTACTGCTGACATCATCTGACATGCAGGATGCTGACGTCATCATGTGCCATGTGTCACCCTTCCAGTGGTGACATGTGTCACCTCAGGATTGGCCAAACCGTATGCTGAAAAGTCCAAAAATGCATGACACGTGTCATTCCCTGGAGCCGCCATGTGTCCTATACAGACCTGTACGGACCTGCCACGTGTCCTGTACGGACTATACGGACAGGTACAGTCAGCATCAAATTTTTGCCTGTTTGGCTCGGTGAACAGATCGCGATATCTTCTCCATACGGACTCCGTTTGAGAAAGTAAATATACTGCCGGAATCAAGAAGATGAGACGGACGCAATGGCACCATTTTTGTCGCATTTTGAGCACTTTGAAAATTGAGCAAAATTTTGCCCCCTGGTCCAGATTTTGATCACATGGAGTTTATATTACACCATTGATTTAAATGATGACAAATTTCTCAAATAAATATTACATTTATAGAAAATCTCTTCATTTTTCCAAGAATATCCATGATATGCATGTGCTTCCATTTGAGGTTGTTGTACTAGGTGAGTGGTCTTGGGATTTGTTAATTTTTCTTTGATGATGCCATTAAACTAATATTCTACTATGAAAGAGAGAGAAAAGAGTGACCCATCCTCTTCATACTTTAGAGAAAGAGAATTTTATACCACATTCTCCTTGCCCTTCTTATAAATTATCTCATATTCATATCCCAACATTTTGGTGACCCATTTGTATTTCTCAAGGGATGAAATCCTTTTCTCTAGTAAGTATTTTAGGTTATGATGATATGTTTTAATATAGAAACATTTCCCGAGTAGGTATGGATACCTAATATCTACACCAAGCAATATAGCCATCATTTATTTTTTATAAGTTTATTTTCCAAAGTTCATCTCACAGAGTTGTTTGCAAGTAATGTCCAATTGCCATCCCTCTTACATGAGTACTTCTATGATTTCTTTATCATACATGTCACATTCCAACTCAAAGGTCTTAGTGAAGTATGATAGAGCGAGTATTGGGGTTGTACAAATAGCATTCTTCAAATATTGGAAGGTCTATTCTACAACATCATTCCAACTGAAAGCATTTTTTTAAGCAAGGACGTGAGGGGAGCTGCAATCTTACCATAGTTCCTTACAAATTTTCTCTAGTAACCAATGAGATGAAGAAAATATCTAGAACTTTTAATATTTTTTGAATGGGATCAACCCTTCATTGCTTAAATTTTCTTCAGATCGACACATACACCATCATGACTAATAATATGGCCCAAATATTCCACTTGAGAGACACCAAAGGAAAATTTGGACCTCTTAAGAAAGAGTTAATAATTAACAACTAGTTGTAAGACTTCATCCACATGGGTAACATAGGCATGCCAATTTTTTCTATAGATCAAGATGTCATCAAAATAGACAAAGAAAAAATGACATAGAAAGGGTTGAAATAATTTTTTCATGAGACTTTGGAAGGTGGAAGGTGCATTGGAAAGGCCAAAGGGAATATCCAAGAGCTTGTAATGGCCTTCACTTATGTAAAAGGTAGGTTCTAAGAATATCTTCCTCCTTCATGCAAATTTGGTGATAGCCTGAGCGGAGATCAAGTTTGGTAAATAATTGAGCACCTTTGAGCTCATCCAAAAGGTCGTCAATGATGGGAATGGGGATCTTATCCTTGACTATTATTTTTTTAAGAGCTTGAAAGTTAGGACACTTACACTAAGTACCTTATTTATTGAGAACCATGACAATCAATAATGAATAAGGGTTGGTACTAGGGTGCATGAAACCAATGTCTAGCAACTCTTGAACTATCTTTTCAATTTCATTTTTTGGGGAAAATGGATGGATATATGAGAATACATTGGGCAGGAGGATAGCTGGTGTAAGAAGAATATAATGATCATGCTCACCTCGGGAGGGTGGTAGGCCTTGGAGAGGTTCAAAGACCATTGATTTTTTTCCAAGAGTAGCTACATGTCATGATGGATGGGTTGAGAATGTGTCTCAAAGGCTTGAATGGAATAAAATTGAACCATAATCTGTGAGTTCCCTTCTTATGGAAGATTTTCCATAAAGTGAGAGATGATGATCTATGGAGAACTAGTTGTGATTCCTTTAAAAGTGTACTAGAAACTCATGTGTAACTCTAATAAATCCATGGTGATGAGACCTAATATTTGTAACCATTTAGTGCCCAAGACAATGTCAAAAACACCTATTTCAATACAAAACATGTGGGTTTTCAAGGAATACTCACCCATTTGAAGTTGCACATTTTCACAATGACCACCACATTTCATGGAATCTCCATTAGAAATAATTATTTGGAAGTTGTTCGTAGCATGGATGTAGTAGTGTATTTCTTGGGATGTACATCAATGAATGGATTTGTGTGTGCTACAACTATAAATTAATATAATGTCATTATAATGTTTGATGTAGCCAGTCAATTTGAGGGTTTGGGGACTAGAAATACCAATCAAGGCATGCCAAGAGATTAGTGGTTCCACATTATAAAAATTAGAGGGGGGGATGTATTCAATGGGTGGAGGAAGGGTATTCATAGGTATAGATTCATCTTCATCATTCAAAATTTCCTCTAAAATGGCTAGAAAGAGTTTTTCTTCCTCACATTTGTTCCTAGGAAAACATTTCACATCACAATTGTATCAGAGACCTTTAAGTTCTTGCTCCACAATTTCAGTGCAAGTTAACTTGTGGATATTGAGGGGTGGAGGGGGATTGGTAGGGGGAGAAATAATGGGATGGGGATGGGAAATAAATGGTTTCTTTTTTTTTTGAGAATTCACCACTTTTTGGGTTTCATGGCTCTTTGAGAGGATTCTAACCAAGTAGTAAGATGAGCCATTAATACTTGTGCACATATCTCTTCTTTTAGACCATTGATAATGGATTCCCTGAAAAAATTGTAAGACATGCCCTCAGTGTGGATGAATATTTGCTAAAAGATGGAGATGAAATCTTCGACCATACCAGATTATTTAAGCTTGGCCTGTCATCCCAAATATTGAGTGTATGTTCTAAAGCATTCATAAAGGTATGAGACAAATTGTGTCGAAGCAAAATAACCTTGGTCGGAGTTATTATGCCATTTCCAACATTCAAGATATAAATATAAGACATCCACATGAAGTTTCATTAAGTAATATATTATTCCATGCAAGGGAAAACACTGTTCCATTTGAGTGACCCAACCTATGGGGTTGGATCCATCAAATTTGTCGATATATTCTTTAGGTAATTTGTGCCACATTTGATTCATATGATCACAAACAATTGGGGTAGAGAGAGACCCCATGGGATTGTAAGATTTAACTTCTTCCTTTTGGAATTATTGTTTCTACCAATGATAACTCATGGATTGAATTTGCATCGCCACGAGTTTGGACAATTGGTTGGGGATTGACTCTAGGTTGGCGAGCTTGGTTTGGATGGAATCAAGAATTTACTAAGTATATGAGTGGTTGTTGTATATTTTATGTTGCAACTCATCACACAAAGTTTCCAAAGAGGAGACTTTGGTAGCTAGATTTTCCTCTCAAATAGCTAGAGATGTGGGTCCACAAGAAAATGGTTATTGGAGAATGGTACCAAGGTGATCAACACTATGTTATAGGTCTATTAAGATAGTTTCCTGTTAGTGGGGCAAGAAGGTCCACCAAAAATACTGACTGGAGGGTTGTACCACATAAATCAACTCGACACAAGGATTATACAGAGATGGGTCTCAAATAAGGGTGCGGGTAGGACCCAAAATTTCTCCTCTAGAGTTATACTCCTGCCTAAATATTAATATGTTGATAGAATTATCAAATTATTAATACTACGGTTTATGTAGGAAGTTTGTGGATTGGCAGCAAGGAGCAAGGTTTCCAGTGACACAAATGTCAATGTCTCGATATGAATATTTATGTAAGAATTTTATGAATTGGCAAGAAGGAGAAAAGTTTCAAGGGTCCTAAGGCCAAGGGAGTGCGAGGTACTATATCTCTCTGACATACATGTGAGGTCTAAGAATAGTACTCAATCCAATTTATTAGGGCACCAACTAAGTAGGCTCAATCATACCCTTAGTTGTACTACTCGATTACCTAGGTACTAATTTAGAGTAATCTTCTTGAGTGCTATTCTTGGTGCACTATAGCAACAAGACAATCAATTGACTTGTTGAAATTTGGTTTCATGTAACCTAGGAGACTTTCGATATACCCTATGGTACGTAGAAGTGAAATTATGTATATATGTTCTATCTGATGTGGTACTACTTGACAGGGTATGGACATGGGTTACAAGGGTGTACAACTAGGTGAAACTGCTTGTATTTCCTATGCGTAGTATTCCCCTTTTGCAAATTTACTCATTGAATAAAAAATCACAGTGTTATTTATAAACATGGGAATATGTCT
Organism: Picea mariana; assembly: GCA_032191745.1. Classification (NCBI taxonomy): domain Eukaryota; kingdom Viridiplantae; phylum Streptophyta; class Pinopsida; order Pinales; family Pinaceae; genus Picea; species Picea mariana. The sequence goes on along the minus strand of JASDQU010310035.1, from coordinate 44,568 downwards.
CTAGCCTAAAGAAAAATGATTTAAAGTGTTGTCTTAGGAGAGTGCTTTGATACCACTTGTGGTGTTATTTATTAGTAAATTGGAAGATTTAGAGTAGAAATAATAGAATTTACCTATATTTATTGCAAAAACGACACATTAACAACAAATTTAGGTAATAAAAGAACTAGAATACCACAAAATGTTATACCTTTATTTATGAGAGTAATGTTCACTTTCCTCTTTGAGGGGGAAAATTCTAAATGATTAGAGCTCTGATTACAATATACTTCACAAGATGATTCATTACATTGCTTCTACTTCTTTATATAGTTCTATCTACCTCCTAGGAACTTTCTATAGAAAAGACTTTCTAGTAGGCATGAGAACCTTCTAGTAAGCCTTCTTACAATTATTTCTTTCATGGTACTACATAGGTCTTATTTACTAGAGATGGCATCCATGCATAGCAACCTATCTATCTAATTAGGGGATTAGGGTAGGATTCTAACAAATATTGTAATTAGAGCTTTGCTCAGTTGGAGGTTGTCCCCTTGAAGAGGAAAATGAACATTGTTTTCATTAATAAAGGAATTACTAATTGTGGTATTTTGGTTTTCTTACAATTGCACATTATTGTTATAATTTGTCAATTTTTCTCTCAATATTACTATTGTCTATTATTTCTACTTTGAATCTTTTATTTCTCTAATGAGGAACACCACAAGTGGTATCAGATCACTTTTCTAATATGATCGTTTTTACAGAACTTTTCATAGATATGAAAATTGATTGAGATGAGTAGGGCCTTATGGCTATAGGTAGGTGATGAGAACACAATTTTTTTCATAGATATGAAAATTGTAGGAAGAACATAAAATCAGTATGGAAGATTGACAAGGGTTATGGCACTTGGGAAACAAACTTCAAGGATATGGAAGTTGAAGGAGTAAATCACTTATCATCCCTCTTTAAAGAGGACCCTTGTGCTACAATAGCAGAGGTAATAAGGTTGTTAAACTCCTTCCCTAGATTTGTCAATCATAAGGATAACCAGGCCTTATGAAAGAAGTAAGGAAAGAATAATTGTATCAAATATTGTCGAGTTTTCAAAAGGACAAAATCCCTGGGCGATATGGTCTTCCTATGGAATTATTCTTAGGCTATTATGAATTTATAGAAGAAGACTTAAGAAGAGTTGTGGAGGCTACAAGAACCAAAGGGAAAACTCTTGAAGAATTCAACACAATGTTTATATAATTGAGCCCTAAAGTTGATAATTCAACAAGAATTGAGAAATTCAGGCCATTCTCAATATGCAATTGCATCTATAAAATCATATCAAAGGTAATTGCTAGAATATTGAAAAGTGTATTATCAAAACAAATATTTTGAGAACACTTTGAGTTTTTAGAGGGAAGGCATATTCATGAGGCAATTGGGATAGCTCAAGAAATCCTTCATTCAATCAAAATTAGGAACCAAATCTTGATGGTGATTCAAGACGACCTATCCAAATCATATGACAGGGTAAGCTATATTTACCTTAGACTTATTCTTATACATTTGGATTTTTGTCATC
>JASDQU010310035.1:3723-23355 GCA_032191745.1 Picea mariana | reverse complement strand
ACTTGTCATGATTGAGGACTATGCATATGTCGGGACCGACTTCCGTGGAGATCCTGACTTGGCATTACCTGAGGGTTCTCAGTGGGGGGAGATAGGTAAAAATGATTTTTTTCATTATATGTTGTTTTTGGTATTTTAATTATAATTTTTTTTTGTTATCTGAGACTAATCAAGTGCTCTCAACAATGCAGATGTGGTGCCTTTCAGGCCTCGAGGATCATCTCCTATCCAAATACATGGAGAGATGGGTGCAGTGGTAGGTCGAGGGGTAGCAGCTGAGGATCTCGAGGAGATCGAACACAACCTTGAGGGATTTACCATGAACATCCCTAACATCACTGTGGACGAGTTACCTCGACGCTACCAATGCCATATAGTTTGTGTCACCATCCATTGGTCGATTTCTTCGTCGTGTAGCACATGCAGTTGTTTGTTATAGCAAACATCATCCTTGATGCATATGTATATGAAGCCATGTGCTTCACCATTTTGGTCTCAGGACATACACTTCTTGTAAATTTTGACATTATAATATAAAACTTCTACCGACTTACTTGTCTTTATATGTGGGTGTTTGGGTTTATAAATGGTGCAAATGTTTATCTAAAACATAATTGGCTAATGCATATGTTAATGTGTTTAGATATCTAAAATTTATTTCCAAGAGGCGAATTCTCAAGTATACCTGTAACAATGTAGGACTTCAAATGGAATAAATGTTTCTTAATTGCACACCACTAGTTGCAAATCAAGACATACAATTAGATGACAGATTCCAAATAAATGACATCAGTTAATAACTCAATAACTGCATTGTATTCCGCAATATTATTAGTTGCACAAACAAGGCAAATACCGTGTAGGCTGATCAACTCATCCGTAGGTGCATAGATTTCCCATGCAACAGATGCTAGATTTTGAGTATTGTGACTAGTACCATTAGTAAAGATGATATAGGATAGTGAGAACGTTGACATCTGGAAACCAAGCATAAGGCAAGGTAAGCAGTTTAAAGGCAGAACAAGAAACGACAAAAAACACACTAGAGTATGATACACTAAAATACAAAAAACTCAAGCAAAACATCTCAAACATAGTACTTCTTTAGGTAAATCCCACTTCTGAGTTCACCCAAAGGGATTCCATTGTAATCTACTAGCTCATAATACCCTTTCTCTAATATTCATTTAATGATATAAGGGCCACGACACATGGGCTCGAATTTACCTACCCCCAATAAGTCACGATCTTGTTCATAAAGGAGAATTAAATTTCCCTCAAACAAAACTTGCGGTTTGACATGTTTGTCATATTGTGATTTGACATGTTTCTTTTGAGTTTCTATGACTAACTCAGCATTACGACGAGTCTTGTCTAATTGTAGTAAATACAAGAGATGTTCTTCTTCGGCTGTGGTGTTGGGGAGAAGTTCGAAAACTAGTTTCAGAGACAAGATTTCACATTCAATCGACAAAATGGCTTCGATACCATACACTAACTGGAAAGGTGTGAACCATGTGGCAGATTTAACAGATGCCCGATAGGCCCATAATGTTGAAAAAATCATTGTGTGCCAGCTTGACTTGTGAATCCCTACCATTCGTCAAAGCATAGTGGTTAAAACTTTGTTGATTGCTTCAACTTGGCCATTGGCCTATGGATAGTAAGGGGTTGAGTTTTCATTCTGTAGACCTAACTTATCATTAAGCTCAGACATCATGAAATTGCAAAAATGGTTGCCATGATCGGTGATGATGGCTTGAGGGACACCAAACCTAGTGATAATATGATTAAATATGAACAATGTTGCAGTTTTCCCAGTATCATCAAATGTAGGCATCGCCTCGGCCCATTTAGTGAAATAATCGACATCTACAATGATGTATCCATGCCCCCCAACTGAGTGAGGGTTACATGTCATGAAGTCAATGCCCCATTTAGTGAATGGACTGACGAAAACTACAGGATAAAGAGGAGTAGGATGTGATCGAATCTTATTGTTATACGTTTGACGAGCGTGGAATTTCTGAACCACTATAATTCAATCCTTAAACAACGAAGTCCATAAGTAACCATTTCATAATATATTTTGGGCAGTGACATACCCAAACATATGACCTCCACAGTATCCAGAATGACAGTCATTTAAAGCTTTCTCGATTTCATCATAGGTTAGACATCGTCGAAATACATAATCAATACCATGATGGTAAAGGGTATCACCAAGGATAATATATGGATGGGATTGATAGCTAATACGATGATGATCTGCATGAGAAAGATTAGGCTGGAAAGTTTGGGTTTGGAGATAGATGATAATGTCTCCATACTAGATATCGTTTGAATTAATTAAAATAGAGAGACTCATCAGGAAAAGAATCTTCTGCCACAATTTATGTCTTAGTGGAGGGAAGGTCACATATCAACTCAACAAAGACCAAAGATTTCTTTGACTTGGCTTGCTCAAAATTCAAATCAAAATCTTGGAGAATCACTATCCATTTGGAGCATTTGCCCCCTAGCAATTTTCGTGTGAGGATATGTTTCATAGGGTTGCAATCATAAATAATCATGGTTTTGCGCAATAAGATATAATGACAAAAAATGTTGAATGACTTGACTTAAATAGTAAATATATTTTATTTCGGTGGTCATAAGACTCCAAATTAAATAGTAAATAATATGTTCATCGTGTGAATCATCCTTTTGGACTAGAACCATGGCTATGGTACAATCTGAAGCAGCCAAGCATAAGAAATAATTTCGACTATAATCAAGGGGAAATAAGAGTGGTGTACACATTAATGAAAGTTTCAAATCTTCAAAATCTTTGTTGGTAGTGTCGTCCCATACAAATTCATGACCCTTCTTAAGAAGTTGAGTGAAACCTTTCGTTAGTTCGGAATAATTGGGAATGAATTGACATAAAAAAATTTCCTTCCCTTGCAAACTTTGGAGTTGGCGTAAGGTAGAAGGAGGAGACAAATTGATAATAGCTTCAACCTTGAAAGGATCCACCCTAATCCCATGAGTAGAAAAAATAAAGACGATAAGTCATCCAGAATCCACACAAAAAACACATTTATGTGGATTCAATTGTATGCGGTAATATTGACATCGTAGGAAAATGGCTCGCAAGTGTGTCAAGTGATCTTGATGGTGCATGGAATGCACTGGTAAGTCATCTAGGTAAGGTTGTACAATATGCTTAATATCATGAAAAGCATAAGACATAGCATGTTGAAAAGTCTCACCAACATTCTTGAGACCGAAAGGGAGTTTAAGGTATGCAAAGGTACCCCAAGGGAAAATAAAAACAGTCTTATGTTGATCCACAGGTAAAATATTGATTTGATTATAGCCAAAGAAACCATCCATCAAAGATAAGATTTCACTCTCGACACAATCGTCAACAATTTGGTCGACAAAATGGGTTGGATAATTATATTCGGGAAAAGCCTTATTAATATCCCTAGAATCAACACAAACGCAGATCGTTCCTTGTTTATTCGTAATCGGAACAAGATTGGACACCCAATCAGTCAACTCTACAGGGTAGAAAAAACCAGCTTTAAGAAGTTTTTCAACTTCAATTTTGATCACAACAACTTTTCATGGATGAACTGGGTGAATTCTTTGTCAAACGGTCTTAGCATCAAGCTATGTCTTAATTTCATGTAAAACAATATATGGATCATGTCTAGGAATTTCTTCATAACGCCATTCAAAAACGTCACAGAATTCTTGGAAAAGGGCCTTGTAAGTTTGGATCTCATCAGGAGAACATGAGGCACCTACATGAACATTTTCCATAATTCTAGGCTTAATCAAAATATCTATAGGGATGGTAGGTGAAATATTTCCCAAGTTCTGATGCAGGAGCATTTCTCCAAGCCAGCTACGTGCCAGCTAGCCAGCACATCAAAGCGTGCATTCGATGGGAGAGAGAGGCGCAGCCTTCTCGTTTTTCAAATTTGAAAATGTATTAAATGTTTGTAAAGCCTAAGAGCCAAGTGGTGCCTTTGAGCAGGCTGAAGTTAGTGTCGCCTTTAATGGCTGACATGTTGATGGGGATCTAGATCCGATTCGGATTAGATGGCCCATTCATTGTAATTAATGAGAGTTGGTGAGGATGGAGGAAAGAGCTCAAGGAGGCCCTCTTTGTAAAAATATCTTCTTTGTATATAGTAATTAGTCTATAGAGAGTCTGTAGAGAGAAGAGAAGAGAAGAATAGTAGTAAGTTTTTAGAACGAGAGAAGAGAGTCGAGACTCTGTTGCAGTCCGCGCTTGAACACATTGTAATAAGGCATTCTTGATTAAAACAAACAGAGTAGGTTTTCCTGCATGTTGTTGTCCACATGTTTATGAGTTCATGAATGAATGTCTTTATGTTTGATGATATGTTGTAGATGTATGATAGTTTGCATTTGTAGGTTACAGACAGAAGTCATTGTCTGTTGGGTTCCTTGATTCTAGGTCTGGTTCTTTGAGGCTTCATGCATGAGGTTGCATGAGAGAATACTGCGAGTTCTGTAAGCCAGTGCAAGGAGTGCACTTCTGAATTCTGCGGATTCAGACAAAGACATGCCAGGAGGGCGCACTAGCTGAAGTCAATGACTCAAGTAGAATCCTCAAGGTTGGTGAATACCTTGGAGGTAAGACTATGCAGAAGAGAGCACATGACAGACCAGAATCATTGAGGGATTCTGTAGAAGCTCTGCCAGGAGGGCATTGAGCAGGTGCATAGAAGGCACAGAGAAGACATAATTTCTGAGAATTCTATAAGGCTCTACCAAGATGGCATTGAGAGAATGCATAGGATGCATTAGGAGAAGAACTCTATTTCGAGTTCAGCAAGAAGACATAATGATTGAGGATTCTGGAAGACTCTACCAAGAGGGCATTGAGTTGGTGCAAGTGTGAAAAGAGGGAACTCTATTCTAAGTTCAGAGATAAGAGAAGTGTCAGGAGGAAGACCTTCACAGGGTTACTGATCACCCTGCAAGGTCAGTAAGGAGTGCTTGAGCATAAGTTGCCAGAGGGCACTTATATCCTTTCAAGGAGAGAAAGGGGCCAAGACATTTAGAGGTTTGATAAGGATAAGCTTAGGACAGATAACACATTTGTGTTCAGAAGTTCTAGAAGGAGTGCATTGAGTAAGGAAAGCACAAGGAGTGCACTCAGAGTGAACTTGTCTCAAGTTCAGAAGCTCAGGAAGAAAAGTGCCTTCATGCACAGGGAAATAGCCGAGAGGAGTGTAGAAGTCGAGGAACCCTTCGAGGTTTTATAGTCGACAAAGCTCAGGAAGGACAACGTCCTTAGAACATAGGCGAGAGAAAAAGTTACAGGCTCCGCAGAGGAAACAAAGGCCGAGACCTTTGATACTTCAAAAGTCTTCCAAGTTTAGAAAGAAGCGCAAGATCATGAGAGAGCACAGCTACCATTGGATTAGATAGAGGATGAGATATAGATCGTTAAGTTTCTACGTCCAGGTAAGCAGGAGGAGAGTGCGCAGAAGAAAGAGATCTAGGCCGTCAGATCTGGGTGCATGGACTGATAGCCATTGGATCAAAGAGAATTTGCATGAGGTTTAACACTTGTATGTGAAGAGGGGAATGAAATACCTATTTCAGAATTTCGGTTACCGGGAATGAAAAGGGTAAGATTTCAGAACCCTTGACCCATGAAATCCCGAAAATATACAAGCCGTTGAATCAAGAGAGGCAATGAGCCATTGATCCCNTGAAGGGGCAAGGAGTTGTTGCAGTCGGGATTTCGAAGTCCCGAAACGCGAAAACCTGAAAGCATTCTAAGGAATAGCGTCAGCCATGGGACATGGACACATTTCAGCATTTCAGGATTCGACTTTTCAGTGATCCTGAAGACAAGGAGCGGGGTACAGAGTGTTGGAAACCCCGAAGTCGCAAAACACGATGTGCATTTGTAGTGGGGCTGTGGTCACACATTTCGAAGTTTCGGGATTTGGATTTTTAGTCATCCCGAGGACAAGAAACCAGGAACTTCGGCGTTGGAAACCACAAAGTCCCGAAAGCGACGTATCATTGGAGTGGGACTGCGGTCATACATTTTGGCAGTTCAAAATTCGATATTTCGGCAATCTCGGGGACAAGAAGTCGGGCACTTGGTACTAAAAGTCCTGAAGTCATGAAACATGACGTACCTTCGGAGTTGGCTGTGGTCACGGAGGGCACAATTGCATAGACCGGAATTTCGACATTTTGGCATTTCATAGTTTGGGGAATCAAAGGGTCAAGAAAATCGACATCAGAACTCCCAAAATCGCAAAACCCAAAATCCCTTTTCGGAAAGGGTCGTGGTCATACCTGGTGGTCATGTGGAGGGGAAGGCTCACACTGAGTGCATGTTTTGCAGAGCGGGTTTTCATGCAGGACCTGTGGATCTGATTCGTTGAAGGTTCCAGTAGGGAACTAAAAGAGTCGCTTCGGCTCGAGGAGAAATCAGAATGATCCTAAGACCGGGAGGTCGCACAGAACCTGCTGAGGCAGGGGGTGTTGCGTCAGTTGTGGTATCAGAGCTTGATTTTGTCTATGTATTTCAGGTAGAGGGAGCTAGAGGAAAAGGAGTAGTCTGATACACACCAAGTGTGGTATCAGAGCAGGACTTCTTCTGTATATTTCAGGTGAAGAAGATCCTATAGGAGACATTTAAAAGGTGAAGGTTGTTGCAGAACGCAACAATAAATAGACAGTTAGGTCAACTGTAAGAAAAGGCTAGAAGTGATCTTAGTTGCAGAGTGACAACAACAGACTTGCCAAGAGGGAAAGTAGAAGACAGGAAGATGGCTATTGAAGGCCATGGATGAGGTGGAAAGAAGAACCATCAACAACAGCAGAGCAAGGCTGAGATGGATAAGGAACTTGCTGAGATAAGGGCGAGGATGGAAGACCTTGCATTTCAGATGCAACATGATGCAAAATCGCGATGGGTGTATGAATGGCCCATCATGACAAAGGTGAAATGGCCGATTCAGAAATTGTTGGTCAGAAGACAACGAAGATTGTTGAGAGGATGGTTGAGGTGTGATGAAGACCTCAACGAACCAATGGAGAAGGTGGTTCATGTGTATGAACCAGAAGCTGGGAGAAATCTCAGTGATGATGAGGAGAAGAGATCGCTGGAAGATCTCAGAGACTGTCAAGCGGGCAATGAGGAATTTTCAATTTGCCAGGAGGGAAATAATAAGAGGTCACAGGATGTTCTCAAAGACTGCCAGGAGGACAGAACAGAAGATTCAGGTTGTCAGGAGGGCAATGAGATGAGATCGTTGGAAGATATCAGAAGCTGCCAGGAGGGCAGAGAGGAAATCCCAAGTTTCTAGGTGGGCAGGGGAAAAGAAGTGAGACTGTCTGAAAGTATCGGAAACTCAGAAGTGATTTCATGTCAGTAGGGCGTGTTGATGGAGATGGGATGAATTGATCTCATAGACTGCCAGGTGGGCAGTAGAAAAATCCAATGTTGCCAGGTGGGCAAGGGAGAGTACATGAGACTGACTGAAAGGCTCATGAACTCAAAGGTGAGTTAAGATCAGCGAAAGGAGTTGACAGAGGAAGATCAGGAGAGCATTCTGAAGATTGGAGGGATAAAGGTATTCCTACCATATAGCCCAGTGGAAGCCAGCGTGTGTGTTGTCAATGCAGCAACAGCGAAAAGACAACCAGATGTGACTGTCGAAGAGATGGAGCAGATATCAGAGGCTGCGCAAGCAGAGGAAAAGGAGAATTCAGAAGAATGGCTCAAAATTTTCAGCCAGGAAGCTAAAGGGGAGACAGCTACAGCATTGAAGCTGATAGCAAGGGAAGAAGAAGAGCATGCAAATAAGATGCTTACTCCATGGGAGAAGGAGTTGGATATGCTGGAGGATTGGTTGAACCATCCAGAGCCAGTAGATGACTGCCATGAGAAGATAGTCATGAAGATGATAGCAGAGGAGCATTCTGAGGAATCGCTCAGAATTTTCAGCCAGGGAGCTGAACAAATGATGACTGTAATGCTGAGGCATGCAGCAGAGGATGAAGGAGAATTCCAGTCTGAGGAGCAGCTAGAGGAAGCAGGAGTTGAACCAATAGAAGAACTGGCAAAAGAAAAGCTATCAAAGAAGGAAGCTGAGCAACAACTCAGTGATAGGATTGCAGAATTGGAGTCTGTAGAAGTGTCACAACTCAATTCCACAAAAGAGGAAGAAGATGGCATGGGAGATCTAGTTGATCTACCCATTTGCAGGGAAGAAGTGTAATGGAGCAGGCTGCAATAGAAGAGTCAACTATTGGAGCAGCTGAACAAGGTGATAGAGGAAATCAGAAGGTTGATGTTGAAGTTAGCACAAGAAGTGGTCAACAATGAGAAGCTAAAAAGCAAGGGACCTGCAAGAGCAGCAGGGCAATAGCAACAACAAAGGCAGTAGAAACAACAAAGCGATGGAGCTGATGGAAATCTCCAAAGAATTGTTTGGGATCTAGGTGGATTTCAACAACGATGCTGGGAAGATCATGAGCAGGAGCTCATGAATTTTTCACAGCAAAGGAGTATGATGTAGGAGCATCGCTCCAAGCCAGCTACGCGCTAGCTAGCCAGCACATCAAAGTGTGCATTCGATGGGAGAGAGAGGCACAACCTTCACGTTTTTCAAATTTGAAAATGTATTAAATGTTTGTAAGGCCGAAGAGCAAACCCGTGCCTTTGAGCAGGCTAAAGTTAGTGTCACCTTTAATGGATGATATTTTGATGGGGATCTAGATCTGATTCGGATTAGATGGCCCATTCATTGTAATTCATTGTAATTAATGAGAGTTGGTGAAGATGGAGGAAAGAGATCANACATTGTAATTAGGCATTCTTTATTAATACAAACAGAGTAGTTTTTCCTGCATGTTGTTGTCCACATGTTTATGAGTTCATGAATGAATGTCTTTATGTGTGATGATATGTTGTAGATGTATGATAGTTTGCATTTGCAGGTTACAGACAGAAGTCGTTGTCTGTTGGGTTCCCTGATTCCGGGTCTGGTTCTTTGAGGCTTCATGCAAGAGGTTGCATGATAGAATATTGCGGGTTCTGTAAGCTAGTGCAAGGAGTGCACTTCTAAATTTTCTGGATTCAGACAAAGATATGCCAGGAGGAAACACTAGCTGAAGTCACCGACTCAAGGAGAATCCTCAAGGTTGTTGAATACCTTGGAGGTAAGACTGTGTAGAAGAGAGCACAGGATAGACCAGAATCATTGAGGCATTATGTAGAAGCTCTGCCAGGAGGGCATTGAGCAGGTGCATAGAAGGCATAGAGAAGACATAATTTTTGAGAATTTTGTAAGGCTCTGCCAAGAAGGCATTGAGCGAATGCACATGATGCATTAGGAGAAGAACTCTATTTCAAGTTCAGCAAGAAGACAAAATCACTGAGAATTCTAGAAGACTCTGCCAGGAGGGCATTGATTTGGTGCAAGTGTGCACAGAGGGAACTCTATTCTGAGTTCATAGATAAGAGAAGTGTCAGGTGGAAGACCTTCATAGGGTTACTGAACACCCTGCAGTCTCAACAAGGAGTTTTTGAGCATAATTTTCCAGAGGGCACTTATATCCTTTCAAGGAGAGAAAGGGGCAGAGACATTTAGAGGTTTGAGCAGGATAAGCTCAGGACAGATAGCACAGTTGTGTGCAGAAGTTCTACAAGGAGTGCATCGAGCAAGGAAAGTGCAAGGAGTGCGCTCAGAGTGAACTTGTCTCAAGCTCAGAAGCTCAGGAGGAAAAGTGCCTTTGTGCATAGGGCAATAGCTAAGAGGAGTGTAGAAGTCGAGGAACCCTTTGAGGTTTCATAGCCGACAAAGCTCAGGAAGGACAGCATCCTTAGAACACAGGCGATAGCCAAAGTTATAGGCTACGCAGAGGAAACAAAGGCCGAGACCTTTGATACTTCAAAAGTCTTCTAAGTTTAGGAAGAAGCGCAAGCTCAGGAGGGAGCACAGTTGTCGTTGGATCAGACATAGGACAAGATTTAGACTGTAAAGTTTCTACGTCCAGGTAAGTAGGAGGAGAGTGCGCAGGAGAAAGAGATCTGGGTCATCAGATCTGGGCACATGGACCGATAGCCATCGGATCCAGGAGAAGTTGCATGAGGTTTAAACCTTGTATGTGAAGAGGGGAACAAAAGATTTGTTTCAGCATTTCGGTTACCGAGAATGCAAAGGGTAAGAGTTCGGAACCCTTGACCCATGAAATCCTGAAAAGACACAAGCCTTCATATCAGGAGAGGCTATGAGCCGTTGATCCCAGTTTGGAGCGGAAGACTGACGTTTTGGGGTTCAGTATTTTGGCATTTCGGATACCAGAAGTTCGAAGTGGCAAGGAGTTGTTGTAGCCAGGATCGCGAAGTCCCGAAACGCGAAAACCCGAAAGCGTTCTAGGGAATAACATCATCCACGGTACAGGGACACATTTTGGCATTTCGGGATTCATATTTTCAGCGATCCTGAAGACAAGGAGCGAGGCACAGAGTGTTGGAAACCCTGAAGTCTTGAAAAATGACGTGCATTTGTAGTGGGGCTGCGGTCACACATTTTAGAGTTTCGGGATTTGGATTTTCGGCCATCCTGAGGACAAGAAACCGGGAACTTCAACGTTGGAAACCCCGAAGTCCTGAAAGCGACATATTATTAGAGTGGGACTGCGGTCATACATTCGACAGTTTGAAATTCGGCAGTTCGTCAATCCCGGGGACAAGAAGTCGGGCACTTGGTACTGAAACTCCCGAAGTCGCGAAACGTGACGTACCTTCGGAGTTGGCTGTGGTCACAGAGGGCACAATCACATAGACAAAAATTTCAGCATTTCGGAGTTCGGGGAATCAAAGGGTTAAGAAACTCGACATCAGAACTCCCGAAATCATGAAACCCGAAATCCCTTTTCGGAAAGGGTCGCGGTCATACCTAGTGGTCATGTGGAGGGGACTCACGTTGAGTGCATGTTGTGCAGAGAGGGTTTTCATGCAGGACCTGTGGATCTGATTCATTGAAGGTTCCAACAGGGAACTAAAAGAGTCGCTTCAGCTTGAGGAGAAATCAAAACGATCCTAAGACTGGGAGGTTGCACAGAACCTGCTGAGGTAGGGGGTGCTGCATCAAGTTCACTTCATAGAAAACATCACGTGTTGGTTCAAAAACTGGGGGAATAATAATGACTGTATATGGATTCAAAATCTGTCAGTACCTCTCGATAGTCTTAGATTCTAGGAAGAGGATAGAATGATGATTCCCATCATCCCATGGGGTGTATTCCAGGGAAATAACTATCATGATCATTTCATCGGTGTGAAATACCATGTGAAACATATCAGGAGACATATCAAAGAGAGAATGAGGAGATAGATTTGTTGATTGAATAGCTTGATAGGCCAATTCCACCGGAATTAAAGGAATTTTGTCACCATAAAAAGAATACAATCGTCCAAGCTAGTTACTATCCAAGGGTCATAAGAATTATGGGTTTTTCCAACTGTTGTTCCATAGTTTATATTTAAGGATTTAAATCATAAAGTCTAGGCATCTTAAAAAGGTAGAGAGAGTTAAGGTATAAAATCTATCAGTTACTAAAAGAAAAGTTATGGTTGGTTTCTTAACTATCTCTGTCTAGCTTCCCAGTGTTCTTGGATGATTATATCATGTTCAATTGTTTCCCATGAACACTCTAATTCAATCCAAGTGTTTGATGTCTGTAAGATAGTGTTAAATAAGTTCAAAGCGATGCTAGTATGATCTGAAAGGCCGGGTTCTATATTGGGATGTCTTGTAATAGGTACAGTCATGAGGGATAAAGGTTAAAAAAAATAAAAATCTATTACTTTGTTTTCAAGGTTTGTTATTTCTATTTTGGATTGCAAGAGGAAAGTTCCCAAACTTAAATTAATAACATAACAATTTCAGAGGTTGTTTCCTGTTATTGAGTCAAATTCGAAAATCATGAAAGTGATGGGAGGAAAACATAAAGCTGTTTAAACAAGGTGAGGCATCAATCATAGAGGAATCTCACTTTGCAACAGAAGAAGAAGGAAGACCAAAGATCTCTAATGAAGCATAAAAATATAGAAATCTAAATAATCTACAGGTCTTGAACCTGTTGATAGCAAGCATAGAGGAAAGACTGTAAACAATTAAATAATCAAATGATTCCTAACCAAATTAGATGTTGTACTAAATTGCAGTTAAACATTCATCAAAGATATATAGGGGAAGATGTTGAAAATGAAAGTAAAGAGGAACACATAACTCAGGGTTGATAGAATTTGGAATATCCATTTTGTATTCTCATTAATCACTGTAAAAACTTCTCTAGTACAATCGGTTGAAAAAATGTATTTTCTCAGTCTTATGAAATTATATTTATACAAAGTCACCAATTCTTGACGGTTGGTGATTTCCTAACTCCTAGGGGCTAATGGTTACAAAATTGTGAACTTGAACTGTTTTCATGGTTATCTTTTATTTTTTCTATCATCTTGATAATATGAGCCTACAGTATGATACTTCATTGTTTCTTCGAAGTATCTCCTTCTTTTGGTCCGAGACATTCAATACATTTTTCTAGAAAATGCACAAAAAATCTAGGAGACTGGTATATCCTTTGCCTCGAACATATAAAACTTTCTCTGAAGTTTTAGAAATCAGTCTTCAATCTCTTTGTCACCTAACTTAACTGATTGCAATTTTAAATTTGGCTTCACAAACCACCTGTCTATTTGGGTAACCTCAATCTCCTTTAATTGTGAAATTTCAACCTAAATTTCATTCAAGTTCTCTTTGAGTTTTAGTTGATGTCTTACAATATTGATCTGTCCTAGTAACCCAAGACAATCATCTTCTCCAATACCTAATGATCCTTTGTCTAGTAAATCAAAGGTCTCTTCGTAATGATCCTTGACTTCCTTGGTCATTTTCCTGCTTTCGGCTATGTTGGCCTCCCATACTTTAAGCATGATATCACCCTTGATCTTCTCTACAATATACAACCTTGGAGTTTTTGATACTTCTTATTTTTCTGAAAGTACAACTACCTTTTGAAAAGTATCCCGGGCTGCTTTAGCCTCTTTTTCTTTAAAAACAATGTTATTGAAAGATTGACTTACTTCTTGGAAATAGTTCTGAATAACTTCTACTTTAGAAATTAATCTTTGTTGCTTTGCTTCTATATTTATATGCACCTCCAGTGCCTAGGCTTGAAATTTTTTTAAATCTATCACCTGATTTTGAATAGAATTCAACCTATCCTGCAACTGTCTCGCTAATTCTTCCTGATGGATGACCTATCCTTGACTGGATTGCATCTTCTTATACATCTCATCCAAGCTAGATTTGAGCAGTTGAATCTCTTGTTTGTCGGAAGATCTAGCATGTTCTATCCCTTTGTTTATCTCCTCTCTGATATTTTTCTCAGTATTTTTTATTTGACCTTGCAGCTGGACTATCATTTGATCCTTCTTCTTAAACTTTGTTTTTAGATTGTCAAGTGAAAATAAGTTAGTTGTTGCCAAAGCTCCCATACAGCCTACTACCTCAGTGGCGAAATCTTCCTCTTCTAGGTTCTGTCCATCTATGAGCACTATGTGTTTCTTTACCATTGTTCCTTCTCTTAGATGCATTTCTTGTTTCAATATTGCTTTCCTCTTCTTATTGAAAAAATAATCAGAGGAAGGTATCTCTTCTCTAGAGATTGGATTGAGGTCATTTACATATATAACTTCTAGATGAGAAGTCCCAAATGTTGACTATAAAGGAGTCAATGATGTAATAGGGCTTCCCAACTCTATATATTGGGTTTTTCCTGTTGTTTTGGGAATATCAGCAGGAATAGCCAATGATGAAGGTGGAATCGTTTGACTCGACTTTGGAGGTGTCTCGAGTGTAGACTTTGTTTCCGACCTTATGTGCTCTGTTTGTGAAGCTTCTTCTTTTTGTGAAGACGCTTCAATATTCTTTGGATTTTCTTCTGCAGTCTTCTTGTCAGAACGCTTTGAGTTGAAACCTGGGGGTATGCTTTCCTATTCTGGAGTAGAGGTTACCATTTCTCCCTGTAGTATCTTTGGAAAACCACTTCGTTTGTTCTTATGGAAAGCAAGAAATATGGTCTGCAAGTCAGGGGGTAGCACCTGAACTCTCTCTAATATCTCCTCATATGCTCTGGCTCCTTTGAATATGTCGTCACAAGGGGAGTTTTCATGTTCAAATGTTTTCATGTTGCAATGAGTTAGATGATTTCCCACAATTTGGTATGGGTCGTTCTTTCTGAGTTCAAGATCTACCAGCTTAATGTCTTCTAATGCTACAGCTTCCACTTTAGAATGGCCAAGATTAAGTAATGAAAACTTCCCAATCTACACAGGAAACAGTGGTCATAATTTATTTTGACATGCTTTTAACTCTATACCAATGCCTCCTGTTATTATCTAGTATGCCACTTCTCTGCACACCAGTCTGTTAGTGAGAAATTTAGGGAGAGCATGAGAGGGGATTGAACATCCGAGGACTCTGACATAAGAGAAGTTCTCTTCGATGAACCAATCGGCAACTACCTTAAGGTTTCCCATGATTTTCTCTGAAATCTGAGGGGGTGCATGACCATACAAAATTTGGTGCACAGGTATCACTACGTAGTGACAGATTTCGTAAAATAAATCTTTAAAATTCTCCTCCCATAGTTTAGAGTGATAAACATGAATGGGTTCAACATACGCTGGGCTCCAGCTCCAATTCATCAAGGGGAATGGAGTCATGTAACAGATAGCATCCATAATATATGCAAACATGTAAAAAGATACAGGTCGACCTTTTGATTTTTCCATCTGGTAATCCTTAATCTCTTTAGCTAGGTTATCTGACAGGATTTTGGCCCAGTTGAAGGTGCAACCCTCTGCTACCTCGTGTATAATTGGCACCCATTCTGCCAGTAAATGGGTAGGAATTTTCCTCCCAAACAATCTACACAACATCATTGCTATATAAACC
The DNA here is from genome assembly GCA_032191745.1 of Picea mariana. Classification (NCBI taxonomy): domain Eukaryota; kingdom Viridiplantae; phylum Streptophyta; class Pinopsida; order Pinales; family Pinaceae; genus Picea; species Picea mariana. The sequence goes on along the minus strand of JASDQU010310035.1, from coordinate 8,326 downwards.
ATGTATTCGTTTAACGGTGATGTGGCATAATTGCCATGGGTATCAGCTCTAAATTTTGCTGGAATTCCCCACCAATCTTTGATTATACCTAGATATGTTTGATCCAATTCTGTACACTCTTTTCTTTGAAATTCTTCTACAAATTTGGCATTAAAAATGTATTTAGAGACAGGGGACAGTTTATAAATTACTTGGAGGTGCTCTAGTTTGAATGAGCTGCCAACGACCTTTTGGTGATTTAGAATGCTCCTAGTCTTAATGTTGTTTTTTTCTAAAGACCAGCTTATCATGTCATTGTATGGCATGAGTCTTGACCATGTGGCTATCTTATGCAGCTTAGATTCTGCTATATTCCTGAGTTTATTTTCATTCCTTTTGTTTCCAAAATCGTTGGTGAAAATCTTCTGCTCATACTCCAAGATATCAAAAATCTATATCCAAGACTTGATTGAGTCCACAACATGTGGTGTAGTATCATATATAACATCTCCATCCGGATTGGAGCTCTCACCAGCCTCTTCACTCTTCTTAGAATCTTTTTTGGGTGCCATGATGTTTGTGCTAAAAATGAGAACCTGTTACAACGAAGAAATGTGTGAGCTCCTTTGAATGTAACTCGCTTCTTGTCTGGAAGTAAAAATCAAATTCAAAATAACAAACCTTTATTGACCCATAAATTGCCTTAAATTGAGCGTACCAATATAGGCGATAAAAATTAAATTATTTAATGGAGATGGTACACCTGTAGATACGCACTTTACGCTAAAAATATCTCCATTAATCCGTTATAAATACTGACATATATCGGTGATTCAAAACTAGGATTCTGAAAGGAATGTCTTCGAAAACTCCCGAATAGCGAAACGCGAAAAGTCATTTAATATCTTTAACCCTATTTTTAATGTTAAGTTAATTATGCTTAAGTGCTTAATACTTTTGGGATTTCGAACTTTGGGGTTTCTTAAGTGCAAGAAAATGATATCTCATTTGATTTTCTGAAATGCGACTGATTAACGATTTGTTAAGTATGTTTAAAATTTAATTAATCTCGATTAAAAAGGGATTTCGTAAAAAGGTGCATCGGGACATTGAACTATTGTTTAAGTTGAGATGGCCAAAAAAAGAAAATACGAAAGGCTTAAAAAGTCATTAAACATTTTTAAATATTCCTTTTAATTCGGTTTAATTTCTTTTAAACAATTACCTTTCGAGACTTCGGTATCGAAACTTTGGAGTTGTTATTTAAAATTCATATTTCATGAATAGTTGAAACCTGAAACCTGAAACTCTTGAAAGATTTTTGACTCCTTTTGGAACTAAGGGTGGCTCCATAACCAAAGAAAACTTGATTTTAAGATTATAAGAAGAAAAATAAACTGTGTTTCAACACCAACACTCGTTAAAATCATGTTAATAAAAGTGACAAAAGGAGGAGGAACATCGGGTGGTGGACTGGGGAAAGTACCCATTAATGATGAATCCTTTAAAATACCCTCACCGAAATTCTCATAACCAAGAGGTGTTTTCTCTATCAAAGGAAAATTACTAGTGCGTGAATTGAAACTAAAAAAGGAGAGTTGATCTATTGCAACAAATTTACCTTGGTGAGGTAAATGTATCACATGGAAAAGAGTAGAAACAACTGCGTGCATAGCATCGATCCAACTACGACCAAGTAAGAGGTTGTAATCGAGAGGTGCATCAAACACCTCAACCCCTACAATAACCTCTTTTACTTCTAGCACAATAGATAATGCATGATGAACACCATAAGGTTTAAACCATGTACCATTAAAGGATTTTAAAGTATTGTGTGACTCGGTAAGGGAAGGAGAACCAATGGCTTTCCAATAAGTGACAGACATGAATCAAGTCGAAGCTCCTGTTAAGCCCTAATATTGGCTCATTAACCCTTAATTGGGGCATATTACATTAGTAATGTTATTTTATTTATGTCGTCTTTATTCCATTAGTTGTAATTATACCTCCTAGTCTCCTATATATACCAAGGAGACATTTTCATTTGGAATGATCTTGTACTTGAACATTTAAGTGGGGTAAAAGGAGGTTTCCCAGTCGAAGAGGCTTATTATCTGAAATTATCTCTTTTTCAAGGTGTTGAGTACTTTTTCTGAGGTTTTTCTATGCTATATTGATATTTGGTTCTTAACATATGGTATCAGAGCTCAAGGTCTTGGGGTTTCGCTGCTACATTTGAAACACCTTGGAATTTTCGCTATAACTTCTTTTCTACAATGTTTCTGAAGGAACGAAATTGAGGATATTTATCATATGGATCAAGGTACATTGGGTTAAAATTTCATCTCATGAGGCCTTATACTTTCGAAGATACAGCCTATACAAGATAGGGTTCTGGAATCATCCTGAACTGAGTCAGTGCAGAATTTTCGCTATAAATTTTTTCATGTAATGTTTCAGATCATAAAATCAATAGAATACTCACATAAATTGGTAAGGTATCTTTGGTAAAATTTTTAGATTCTGGGTCATCTTAAATTTGTAGATACACCCTATGGAAGATAGGGTATCTGACTAGTCCTATTGACTAGTCTCAAGAAGGTGTTCTAGGTAAAACAATCATAACTTCTTCCTAGAGTATCCAAATTGAGTGGGACTGATTTCATTGGATAGTGGATAGTCTATAGTATTTTTTCTATGAGTTTTAGAATTTTATATCAATTATTTTGTGCGGGGCACACTATACAAGTGAGATCTCCTGGAAAGGCCAAAAATCATCAAGTTGTGGGGAAGTTACCGTAAATTCCACTTGGAACATCCAATTTTGATCAGACTTGTGGAATTGCAGAGAAGAAATATTAGATATTTACATAAAATAAAGTTTCATACCCAGACGGGCCAAAACTTGGGAGATACAATGATGCAGGAGCATCTCTCCACGCAGCCAGCCAGCCGACCAGCCACGTCAACGCGCATGCATTCATACGCTAAAAGGGAGCCGCAGCCTCATTCAAAATTTGTATTGAATGTAATTTAATTTGCTTAGGCTATTGAGCCAAGAAATACATGCCTTTGCGCAGGCTGTAGATAAGATCGGCTTTAATGCTAGATCGACTGAGATTTAGTTCTGGATAGCAGACTAGATAGCCATTGATTGTAATTGAATAGGGTAGGTGAACCTGGAGGAAAGCGCTCAATGAGCCTCCTCAGGTAAAGAGATCTGAGATCTGATTTTGGGAAGGATGAGAGAGGATGGTTGTATGAGAGAGCCAGAAAGCACTCGAGGAACACCATTGTAAAATACAGGCATTTGCCATTGTTAATATAACAGAGCAGTCTTTTCCTGCATTATTCTGTCTTATATGCATGTCTGTGTGAATGTTCATCATATGATGTAAATGTATGTGTTATGTTGATGCATGAACAGGAGTTCACTTGATTTCATATTGAAGGTCTTTGAGGCTTCACACCAGGAGGGTGTGACAGAACGCTGAGGGTTCTGAGAGTCGTGCACAGAGGTTGCACTTTTGAACTCTGAGGAGTCAAACAAGGATGTGCTGAGGCACAGAACTGAAGTCAACAACTCAGGAAGAAGACCTATGAGGTTGATGAACACCTCAAGAGGCAAGGCTATATAGCTGAGACACAGTTGCCGACAGAACTTTGCTGTAAGTTCTGTAGAGCTATGCCAAGTGGGCATTGAGCGTGTGTCTGCAAGGGTTGCACAGAGGAAGGAAATCTACTGTGAGTTCAAAGAAGAGACAAAATCACTAAGGATTCTGTAGGAACTCTACCAAGTGGGCATTGAGCATATGCATGGGTTGCGTTGGAGAAAAACTCTGCTAAGAGTTTGAAGAAAGACCAGAATCACGGAGGATTCTGAGAGCTCTGCCAGGTGGGCATCGAGTGAAGTGCATAAGTGCACAGGAAGACAGAACTTTTGAGTGTTCTGTGAAAGAGGAGAAGATACTTTGCCAGGAGGGCATTGAGAAAGTGTGCAAGCAGGCACAGTAGAGGAAAGAACTATTTGAGTTCGGGAAGTTGGAGGAAAGGTCCACTGAGAGGACTTTTACTGGGTTCCTGAATACCTAGAAGTACTCAAGAGGAGGCTTGAGCAGAAGGATAGCTAGGAGGGCATCCATTCCATTCTCCATCTGTGGGAGAAGGAAGAACAAAATCCCTTAGGGGTCTGAGTGTTATTGAAAGCTCAGAAGAGATAGCACTTTGGTGCGTAAAGAATCTGCAGAGGCGCAGGGGTCAAAAGGAACCCTTCGAGAAAGTAGAAGGAAGAGAAGCTCAGGATGGGCAGCATTATCATATGCGTGGTGAAACTCAAGGTTCAGGAGTTTGTAGAGAAGAAGGCAGACGAAGGCTGAGACCTTTGAGAGAACTCGAGGATTCTTCCAAGTGCAGGAAGAAAGTGCTTGCATGCTCAGAGGGAGTAGCACCAGCTGTCAGATCGGTAGGTAAAGAGATCTGGACCGTTGAGGAGTTTACGTCCAGAAGGAGCTCAGGAGGAGCCTACAGCAGGAGAGACCGACAGCCATCGGATCTCGTAAAGAAGTCCTGTCAGTCGTCGAATTGGTGAGAGCTGTAGGAAATTATCCTCATCGGAATTCGGATC
>JASDQU010310034.1:33549-59363 GCA_032191745.1 Picea mariana | reverse complement strand
GATTTAGATACCCATGTTGGTAATATGGAGCCATTTCCCATTGATATCACTAAAGGAATGCCAAAACATTCTCTCGAAACCACCTCCTTTAACCATTATGCTCCCTATCTATCTAGAATCATCCTTGATCCCCCTTGTTTTCCAAACCCTAATGATTTGTGCTTATCTTAAACTATATAAAAAAAAACATCAATGGGTTGTGGATGATGTTTTACATACAGACCTTATGAGGGAGCAAGACAAGAATGAAAGAAAATCGGAGTTGCAAAACACCACATCTCTTTCAGAAAAAGGAAAATTGGACTTGATTTATGTTACTGATAATCTTAGTGCTATTCCAACCACGGGTGGTCCAAATGACAATGAACAAGAAGGTTCTCTTCATCTTATTGAATTATACATGCAACCTTCTAGACTTAGCAATTGTTGCAAGTTTCCCTTATACCCCAAATATGAGTATGCTATCTAAGGTACCTCTCATCCTCTCATTTTCATGAAGCAAAACAACATTTCCAATTAGTGAAACTTGAGAGAAGAAGAAAACACTCAATTTATTGCACCTTCATGGGAGTGTTGTTTGTATTACCCTGAACAGGAAGGCATGGTTCAGGAGGATGATTTGCACTGCCAAACCATTCATTATATGGATGTTAACATTCCACGATATGAAACACTCATTAATATACTTAAGGAAGACAAACTACCTTTTGACAACCTTGTTTTCCAAAATGATCCATTCCCTAGAAAGGCACTAGAATCTCTTGCCTCTCCTAACTATATTTTTATCTATCTTAACTATGATGGTGGTGCAATTCTACTCAAAGCTACCTGTGATTCTATTCTAGTAGTCTCTGCAATGTTGAACCCTTGCAAGATGCTAGGTGACTTATATGAAGGTGAGAGGGAGAACAATATTTTTTCCCATAAACAGACTAATCTTCTATCTCATAAATCTTTCTCATGGGATAAAGTAAATCCCATGACAATTGCCTATCAGGAGGGAAGTTATTTTATTTCAAAGACATCACAGGTTCACATTGGATCTTACTAAGTAAGCAGTGACTTGTTTGAAATGCATGATGTTGATGAATATTATGATGGTTTTCATAGTAGACTTCACATCAAGATGGGAGGTAGCCATGGTGGATTGTTGGATACCTTTCTAATTGCGGGTAACTTGAATTATAAATATGGGACAACTCATCAAGATGAAGAGGTATTTCGGCCTAGACCTATGGTTATGTTAGGACCTTATTGTTTTGATTCATTTCCTAGAAGTGATATTAACATTCGAATTTAAATCAAATCAAATACAATCTCGTATCACCCAGCTTTATTGGTTGTGGAGATTTATTATCTTCCTAATTCATATGCAGGTCAAAGAAACTCCAAGCTACACAATTCATGCCCCCCCAATTTTTTTCTTTTTTTTTGCAATTCAAATTTTGTAATTTCGTAGTCAATATGGACCATTCGTTATAAGGTCGCAGATATGATGGTAGAAGTTATGATAGGGTTTTTTTCCCTAGAAGGAAACCCTCTTTTATGAGGGAATTTTATTGCGGCTGTATGTTATGGCAAATATTGTGTTCCGAGAGAGGAGATTGTGAGAGGAAGAAGAGGAAGTTACAATGGGTGTGCTGTAGGTTGTATCCCTTCATTTTGCTGGATAATGAAAAAGAAGGACCTAACAATTTCTCTAGTGGATGTAGCCCACACTCGGTGAACCACGTATATCTGTGTCTATATTGTATTGTGTATCTTCTATGTTTTACTTCTACATTTGCTTTATTTTGTTGCTTCATGATCCTGTTTTTCTAACAACTAGTATCGGAGCCAAAGGTAACTCACAGGAAAAGAGGGTTCTTGATTCGAGTGGGGGAAATGACGAAAGATGGAAAATTTAAGGTCAAGAAATTTAACGACCAAAACTACCAACTATGGAAGATGAAAATGGAAGATTATTTGTATCAAGAGGATATATTCCTACGATTGGGTGGAATATCAAAGAAGACGATGACCATGAAGGAAAAATAATGGGAGGTTCTTGATAGAAAGTCACTAGGAACAATACAACTGTTCCTGGAAACATTGATGGCTTTCAATGTTTCAAAAGAAAAGACAACGAAGGATCTTATGGAGGCACTGACTGAACTATATGAAAAACCCTCGGCCTCAAATAAGGTATTTCTAATGAAGCGATTATTTAATATGAAGATGTCAGAAGGTGGGTCTGTTGCCAATCATTTAAATGAATTTAATACGGTTACTAATCAACTAAGTTCTGTAAAAGTGGACTTTGATGATGAGGTTAGGGATCTTCTAATCTTGTTCTCATTGCTAGAAATATGGGATGGCTTGGTCATGGTTGTAAGTAACTCTGTCTTTAGTTCAAGCACTTTGAAATTTGATGATGTTGTTAGTGTTATCCTTAGCAAGGAAATGCGACGAAAAAACACAAGTGAGACATCAGGTAATGCATTGACTCTGGAGAAAAGGGGAAGATAAAAGGATAGAGGAAAGGCTCAGGGAACCGCGGGAATTATAGGAAGGGTAGATCCAAATCCATACTAGGAAAGATAGAGTGATGGAATTGTGGGAAGAAAAGACATCTTGAGAAAGACTACAAAGCTCCAAATAAACAAAGAGATGGGCAACAAAAGAAAAATCAGGAAGAAAATGTAACAACTGATGTGTTACAGGATGATTTGATTCTTTCTTTAGATAATATTACTGAATCTTGGGTAGTAGATTCAGGGGCTTCATTTCATGCGACACCCCATAGGAAATATTTTCAAGATTATGTTCAAGGTGATTTTGGACAGATTTAATTGGGTGATGATGAAGCATGTCAAATTGTTGGAATGGGCAAGGTAAAAATAAAGCAAAAGAATGGAGACCAATGGTTACTAAATTAGGTTATACATATACCATATCTAAGAAGAAATCTAATTTCAACAGGGTAGTTGGAAAGTGAAGGATGTATATATATATTTACAGATAAGGAGTGGAAGGTTACTAAATGATCATTAGAAATGGAAAAAAGGTAGAAGATAAGTACATTGGATTTATGTATTGTTAATGTTGTCTCTTCTATCTCTTTAGCTTCTATAGGAGTGGATACAACACAATGGCATCATAGGCTTGGACACATGAGTGAGAAGAGGATGCAGATAATTCACAAAAGGAATTTGTTGCCAGATATTAAGCAAGTTGATTTGGATTTCTATGAACAATGTGTTTATGGAAAATAGAAGAGAGTCATATTTCTCAGAGTCGAAAAAGAAAATAAGAGTGAGAAGTTGTATATTGTGCATACATATGTATGGGGACCAACTCAGGTATCATTTCTTGTTGGATCTCGTTATTATGATACTTTTATTGATGATACAACTAGAAAAACTTGGGTTTATTGCATTTGACAAAAATATGATGTTTTTGACACTTTTAAGAAATGGAAAGCTTTGGTTGAAAATGAGATAGGAAATAAATTAAAGTGTGTCAAATCAAATAATGAAGGTGAATATTTCAACAAGGAGTTTGATGATTATTGTTCATACCATGGGATTCTTAGAGAGAAGATAGTTCAAGGAAAATCAAGAGAAAATGGTGTGTCAGAAATGATGAACAAGACAATCGTGGTACGTGCAAGGAGTATGAGATTGCATGCTAGGTTGCCCTTACAGTTTTGGGTAGATGATGTAGATACTATTGTTTACTTAATAAACAAAGGACCTTCAATCTATTTCGATGGTGGCATTCCATAGGAGGCAAGGAAAGGTAAAAAGGTAAACTATTCATTTCTGAAGACTTTTGGTTGTGAAACATTTGCCCATTTTGATAAAGAAAATAAAACAAAGATTGAAGCAAAATCCAAGAAGTGTACCTTTATTGGATACGGTGTTAATGATTTTGGTTATCGTTTATGGGATTATGAAAATAAAAAAATCATTAGTATTAGAGATTTCATATTCAATGAGAAGGTCATTTACAAATATCAGTTGTAGGGAAAGAAACAGGAAAAAGAAAAACCAGAATACATGGTGCTTGATGAAATCAATAAAATGAAATTCCAAAGGTATCATAAAATCAAAATGTACAACAACAGGAGAAGAAGGTACCTCAAACGCTTGCAAGTGTTGTTAGAATATCTACCAGGTTAGGTAGACCCACTGAAAAATACTCTCCTTCATTGTATTATTTATTGTTGAATGATTATGGTGAACCATAAATTTATGAAGAGGCGATGCAGGTAGACTGTTGGAGAAATTTCTATTTTCGGCACACTAGTTCAGTGGGAGTAACACTAGTTCAGTGAGAGTTAACTGACTAGTTCTATTTTAGAGTTTCTAATCTTATACCATCACTATTATGCATGCATTCCTAATTATAGGATGTCATTGCCTATATGAGTGAAGATCACTCGGTCATTGATAAGATCATAATATGCATTGATTCTCATTCTTCATTGTGTATCTCTCTTCCTTTTCTTGATAAGATTTATTTGTGCATGCTTTAGCTAGATCTCCTATGCAGGTTTCCATGAAACACTGATATGGTATCAGAGCTACACTTCTTGGAGCAAGCCATACAAGCCAAAGAATAAGGAAAATCAGAGTTTCAACGAGTTAAATCTGTGGTCATACCTTTCAGTTGTGATTTATCCAAAAATATTAATGTTTTGAGGAAACGACTCTCGGGGGAAGTAAATCGACCCATTATACAAGTGAGTTTTCAATCGTTTGAAGAGATTCCTCATCGTTTTCTCAGAAAGTAAGCTAGAAGATAGCCTCCTGAAATTGATACGAATCCGTGGTCGTACCTTTCTACAATGATTGCTCCAAAAATATTAATTTTTTGAGGAAATGAATCACGTGAGTAGTAAATAGACCCATTCTGCAAGTGGGTTTTCAACCATTGGGAGAGCTTCCTCACTGATTGTTGAGAAAGTAAGCTAGAACATAGCCTCCTAAAACTCATACGAATCTGTGGTCATACCTTTCTACAATGATTGCTCCCAAAATATTAAGTTTTTGAGGAAACAAATCATGAGAGAAATAAATTGACCCATTCTGCAAGTGGGTTTTCAATCGTTTGGCGAGATTCCTCACCATTTGTGTAGAAATTAAGTCAGAATATTGTCTCCTGAAATTGATACGAATTTTCACTTAAAGTGCCCTTTCTGCTGTGATTTCTTAATTTTTCACTTGCAGATTGAGAGTAAATTTTTAGGGGTTCTTAGAAACAGTAGGAGAGATGGATAGGAAAACTATTATACAGTCAAACTTGGTGGTAATCCTCACACCATACATTTATTTTGATTGGAAGCCCAAGGTAGAATTCCAACTCAGAAGGAAAGGACTGTATAATTTGACGATGTCGACAGAAATAGAAACTACATTAGAGATTGAGAAGATGAGATGGAAGAACCATTAGGATGAGGCCACAAGACTAATTATTGAGTTAATATCCACTGATTTATKGTTTCATTTTGCTGCATGCAAGACTCCAAACGAGATCTGGACCACCCTGGAAGRACTCTTTGGAAAGCAAGATGAGAAGCGAGGTCATATGCTTGAGGTAGAGTTGAATACCTTAGACCCTAAAAGTTTTGATAAYATACATGATTTCTTTACTAAATTTAAGTCTTTGATATTGAGCTTGGGTGAATGTGGTATTGACAAGTCTACACAAGAGAAACAATTTATTCTAACAATCTTSGCCAARCTAGGACCAGAATACGCTGTATATGTCTCCAATTTCCATTCCGACAGATGTATTTTTGGAACAAATTGGAAAATGCCTACGTTGTCTCAGTTCATTGAGTCTCTTACACAAGAGCAGACAAAACTCATATAGATGGGCCTCATGAAAGATCCCAAAGCACATGCACTCACCATACATGATGGAAAAGAGTCATCCAAACAGAATGGGAAGGAGAGATATTCCAAACCCTTTAATGATTCTTCAGGTTCCAAAGACTCTTCAGATTCCACGAAGAAGAAGAAGGGAGATCAATGCACTTAATGCAATAAACCGAATCATGAAGAATCCACATGCATGAAGAAACATAACAATTTTATGGCACATGAAATTCAGAAGAACAACCTTGAAAACTTCATTCCAGAGGGAGTCAAGAAGCAGAAGGAAGAAGATCATGCTCCTAAGAAAGGTAATCATCATGCTATGGTTGCAATTAAGTCCTCATCTAATTCATGGATTATATATTCTAGTGTGTCCCATCATATGGCAGCGAAAGAGGAAGTTTTCTCTTCTTTGAGTCCATGCGCAAGACCCCCTATTCTCATGGGGGATGATACTCCAGTAGCAGTAGAAGGAGAAGGGAGAGTGAAAATTCACAATGGAAGTTTTGAGAATGTTTTACATGTTCCAAATCTTTCTATGTATTTGCTCTTAGTTTATCAGATCACTCAGAAAGGTAAAAAGGTTGAATTTACATCGGATTTAGTTTTAGTAATTGACATGCATGACAATTTCATTATTTCAATTGGTTAGGTGGATCAAAAGTCAAGGTTGTATAAATTCACTAAGTTTTCTGACGATGAATAATATTTTCTACTTACACATAAGGAGAGTAATTTGCATGCACCTCTAGTGCAACATGCATATAATATTGTGCTTCCATAAGTTTCAGACATAATATATGATTCCATACACTTAGATTCTGTACATGGAAAAAAGAAGGTAGTACAGCCAGATAAGAAGCCAACACTGAAGCTTCAGCAGATGCCCAAGAAGGCACAGACCACACTTCAGGCAACAAAAAACCTTGTAGGGAATCCATTGGATTCTAGGATGACTCGATCTCAGCATGAGGAGCCTTCTCATGTATTTTCAGCTTCAGAACTTGCAATGCCCATGCATTGATATATGGTTCTATCTACTGATCCACATAACTACAATAGGGTTGTGGGAAATCCATTATGGAAATCAGCCATGCAGAAGGAGTATGAATCACTCCTACAGAAACAAACTTGGAATCTGGTTCCACTTCCACCAGAAAGGAATATTTTCAGGTGCAGATGGGTCCATAGGATCAAGAGGTACAAGGCCCGACAAGTTTCCAAATGACTTCATCAGATCCATAAAGATTTCTACATCTTGACAAAGACTTTTAGTGAGCAGAAGTTTCAGACTTTGCGGGATCGTCTTGGAGTAAAGAACACAGTTGCCTAGCAACTTCCATTTTATTCTTTTGATACATCGTCTTTTAAGGGGGGGTTTTGTTCCCACGTGGTTTTCCCTCTTTCCTCGTTTTTATTCAGTGTTCATTAGTTGCATTGTACATGAGTATCTGAAATGGCCTAGTAGTCGGAACTCATTTTTTATTTCATAGTGATGTTTATGGGGGGTGTTGGAGAAATTTCTATTTTCGGCACACTAGTTCAGTGGGAGTTAACTGACTAGTTCTATTTTAGACTTTCTTATCTTAGACCATCACTATTATGCATGAATTCCTAATTATATGATGTCATTGCCTATATGAGTGAATATCACTCACTCATTGATAAGATCATAATATTTATTGATTCTCATTCTTCATTGTGTATCTCTCTTTCTTTTCTTGATAAGCTTTGTTTATGCATGCTTTAGCTAGATCCCCTGTGAAGGTTTCCATCAAACACTGACATAGACACTAAAAAGAAGTGGGAGCAAGGCATGAGAGAGGAAATGGATTCCTTGGTAAATAAAGATACTCGAGACTTGGTTCAGTTGCCTACAAGAAAAAGATCATTGTAGAATAAATGAGTTACAGGTTGAAGGAAGAAGATGGAGGAAAAAAGTGGTACAATGATAGACTTGTTGTAAAGGGGTTTGCACAAAAGAAAGGTATAGATTTTGATGAAATATTTTCTCCTGTTGTTAAAATGACTTCAATTAGGACTATTTTAAGTCTCATGGTAGTAGAATATTTGCATCTTGAACAGTTAGATGTAAAAACAACTTTTCTCCATGGGGATTTGGAGGAAGATATTTATATGCAGCAACCACATGGGTATGAGGTCAAAGGAAAGGAGAATTTGGTATGCAGGTTGAATAAGAGATTGTATGGAATAAAGCAAGCTCTAAGGCAGTGGTATTTGAAGTTTGACAGGTTTATTACAGAACAAGGTTATAGTAGATGTCATTCTGATCATTTTTTTTATTTTAAAAGGATAGAAAATGGAAGCTATATTATCTTGCTACTGTATGTAGATTACATGCTTGTTGCAAGTTCTAACATGCAATATATAAATGTACTCAAAAAGAAATTAGCTAATTCATTTGCGATGAAGGATTTGGGTGCTGTAAAGAAAATCCTTGGTATGAGAATAAAAATAGACATGAAAAATCACAAATTGAAATTGTCTCAGGGTGAGTACATAGAGAAGGTGTTGGAGAGGTTTAGAAAGAAAAATGAAAAACCAATTAGTACACCTTTGTCCAACCATTTCAAATTAACCAAGGAAATGTGTCCCAAGTGATAGGAGGAGATATAATACATGTCGAGGGTCCCTTATTCATCAACAATTGGAAGCTTGATGTATGCTATGGTGTGCACAAGGCCATATATTGCACATGCAGTGGGAGTGCAGGTATATGGAAAATCTAGGTAAAGAACATTGGGAGGTAGTAAAGTGGATTCTGAGGTATTTGAGAGGTACTGCTACTCATGCATTATGTTTTGGAGGTTCAAAAACTATTCTACATGGATATGTTTATTCAGATACGACAGATGATAAATATAGCAGGAGGAGCACTACAGTGTATGTTTTTACTATAGGTGGAACAACTGTAAGTTGGATTTCAAAATTGCAAAAAGGTTGTTGCACTTTCAACAATGGAAGGAAAGTATGTTGTTGCTACAAAGACTAGTAAAGAAATGATTTGGTTACAAAGGTTTATGGAGGAATTGGGAAAGAAGAAAGAAAATAACAGGTTGTACTGTGACAACGAGAGTGCCATTCATATTGCAAATAACTCATCCTTCCATTCTAAGACTAAGCATATACAACTCAGGTACCATTTCATATGATTCGTCTTAGAAAATGGACATTTGAAGTTGGAAAATATACATACTATCTAGAATCCTGCAGACATGTTAACAACAGTAGTGACCAAGGAGAAACTGAGTTCCTGCTTAGTTTCAGTTGGCCTTCTAGCATGAAGGTGAAGATGAGAAATTTGCCAGGTCCAATGGTGGATCATAGTCTAGTAGGTACAATAGCAGTGGAGTTGTTGTGATCGGTCTTCAAGTGGGAGATTATTGATTGTGGAGTCTGATTATCTTCCTAATTCATATGCAGGTCAAAGAAACCGCAGGATACACAATGCATGACGCCCTCAGACATGAGGGGGCCAATTTTTTTTGGATCAATTCAAATATTTTAATTTCGTAGTCAATATGGACTATTCACTATAAGGTCACAGATCCGACGATAGAAGTTATGTTAAGTTTTTTTTCCCTAGAAGGAAACCCTATTTTATGAGGGAATTGTATTGCGGTTGTATGTGATGGATAATATTGTATTATGAGAGAGGATATTGTGAGAGAAATAAGAGGAAGTTACAATGAGTGTGCTGTAAGTTGTATCCCTTCATTTTGATGGATAATAAAAAGGAAGGAGCTAGAAATTTCTCTGGTGGACGTATCCCACAATGGGTAAACCACATATATCTCTGTCTCTATGGTATTGTGTATCTTCTGTGTTTTATTTCTTCATTTGTTTTATTTTGTTGCTCTCCGATCCTATTTTTCTAACATGCTTCCCATATATGTAATTATGCGTGTGATTCGTATATACAAATCTAAAAGGGTGAACATATTTTGAAATGAAAGGGAAGTTGAAAGCACTATTAATAATTTTAGAAGTATAAGTAAACCCATTGGGGATATCATGGACCCTCGCTAGTAACGAGGCTATTGTTATATGATACCAAAGAGTCTTCTTTGGGGCTATGTATGCTCATTGGAAGTGAAGAAATGATAGGAGCAAAGAGACAAGGAACACACTGATGTATATGTTTGATTAAAACTAAAATATAAAGATCCACAGTTGAACCGAAGCTGATAAAAATCACATTTTTTGATTGAAGAATTTACCTCATTAATTTTCTCACTGAAAATGATATCTTAGATAAAATTCCCGAGGGTACCTCATATATATTTTAAAGKATTCGACATTAATGTGTTACCCATAATTATGTAAAAGTTGGCTGCGATTTTATGAACTTGTCTTCGTATTCATATTTGAAGTYAAGGCCCTAAATATTCAATGACAGAGATAACTGGTTCTTCTAGTGTGTCACCATTAGTTGTGACCACAACAACCCTCCTTTTATTTTATTCTCTTATGAGAAAAAAATAAATGGAGCCCCTACCAATTCTAAATATAAAAGCCTAACCTACTTAAAATACCACCTTGCCTAKCCTTCCATGACCTACCTATATATGAGTCTATGTAGTTGGTGAATACTAACTCTTGAGGCGTCCTTTGTTGACTATGCATTACTGAGTGTTGTCTTGATATTCTCCCCCCTCACTCTAGGAAGTAATCCTTGTAAAATATCCCACTGAAACCCTATTTATGATTGAGTGGTGTTTTGGTACTTCGAATATAGCATTAATCGACCACCAAATGAGTTATTGGATATTTGAAGTTGAGGAAGTGACATTGACATTTATGATGGCACACGTCCTCTTAGAGTTAATTTAGAAAACCAATATATTTTAATCAATCCAGGGAATTGCCAACATCAAGTAAAGCAATGGGGAAAACAAATATCAACCTAATTGGTATTAAGAAAACCCAAAGCTGGCTTCTGAAACCCTTCATCTGGAAAATATGGAAATATCCTCATTTCATGATCATGGAATTTGGTGATTGAAAGTTTGGAATTCATAATCCTTTTGGTTGAAACATGATTCTCTCGGCCTGATACACTCATCCTCTTCCACCCGCATACGAGGTTGTTGAATAATTCCTAAGTTTGAATTATTATAGATTAAATTTCCCTAATAACTTACCACCAACTAAATCTACACAAAGGAAGATGTTATACTATCCCTTACGATCACATAATTCACTGCATCACCCATAATATTCTAGGTAATTAAAAGAAAGGGGGGGGGGGGTATTTAATTGATATTTTATATGTGTAATATTTTGGAAGAGGGATACATCTCACAAATATATATTTTCTTCCCGTGTTGAATAATCCCTATATTCACCTTTGTGATGTAAAGGATTGGTATGATAAGACCACATAGTTTCTTTCATGGGTATCCTCACTAATATCATTACATATGATGGTTATTACACGATGCACATATATAGTAGTAGAGGATCAGAGTGAAATAATGAGTGCTTAACAAAATAAAATAGAGGAAATTTTATATTGTTGGTATCCTACAAATTTGACTTCAATCAATTTTAATCTATCAATCTGTCACTTGTTAAATACCATGATAAATAGAAATTCAAGTTACAAGGTTTCATGGAACTTGCATTTATAATGTCTTTTTTTTTTTTATCTACGTAGGATAAGGAGAAAATTGAAACAACAATAAAATAAGTATGATAGCAAAGAAACTCTTTAGAGACTACATCATTCATCCACAAGGTAAATATGAATGAAACAATGGATTGGATATGGGAATATAGGTGTTGCGAATCAAAGTTTGAAATAAAAGACAATGATGGGAAGATAATCGCGTACACTAAATGATCTAAGTTCCATGCAGGCCCAAAGGAATCATGTAAACATCACAAACCATTCTCATTGGTTCGTGGTTGCGGGAGTGTGGGTGCAATCATTTTGTGGAAGCACTGTAAAATACACACACGCACTTTCTGACAACCCATGAGCTATAGTTTATGAGGAAAAATATTGCTGGCATCAAGCCTTGTGGGGTTTGTCAAGAAAATACAATCTATAATTCCTCGTAAACCCATGAGCTGCAGACCGTTCATGCCCTACCTCTTTGAACTTCACCTTTGTAGACCCCACCATAATATATCTAGTCCTTTGTGAGCCTCATCTTTGTGGATTTACCTGTGCGAATGTTATCCATGACTAAATTCTAGATCATGGTTGCAAACCTGCATTGCAAATATTTGTGCTTAGAAGAACCACAAAGCTTTGTTGTTTGAAAATTGGTGGGATCCTATTGTTGGAGGTAATGCCCAATCTAAATTGACAACATAACCGCAAACTCGCAAGGTGCAGTCCATGTGAGAGATCTCATGCAAGAGAAATCATGTGGGTTTTTTCGACCAAAGTAATAAAAAAAATCACGCAACCTTGAAAACCCATAGCCTACAAACCCTACAAAACCTACAACAAATGAATGTAATCCCCAAAAAATGTGCTGAGCCATCCTCAATGCATAGTAGCCTCATTTGAAGTCCCACAAAATGTATAAGATTCCATAAACTTGTTTACAATGCAAGTGGTTCCAAAAAATCACCCTCTGATGATAAGTGATGAAATATTTTCAGATATGTAGATCATTCAGACTGTCATTTTGCATGAATGAAATCACTGCAAACTAAAAAAAGAATAATATAGTACAAGGATTTATGAAGAGACTGATCCAAGTGGATATTGGTGGCCACCCACCTATTCCAACTGGCTCCTCTTGTCCATTTTTAGTTCAACATGTTCTTATATACTTCTTTGTAATTGCGGGTTCTACACTTCTGGGGCTGTCTAAATCCCTACACATCTTCTAGGTGGATACTGGTGGCCTCTCAACTAATCCAACTGGATTATTTTGTATATTTTCATGTCAACACATCTTGTTGTACTTCTAAGGCCGTTTTGGAGCCCTAAACAATGTTTTTTTGGCTCGCCATAGTCAAACTGTAGACAGAGTTAGAGTTTGATGGCGTAATGTGTATTTCTATGAAATACCTTTTCAATGGGCTATCAAGCGCCTAAAACAAAGGTCATATGCAAAATTTATGACCCCGAAAAGTTGAGGTACCAACTTACCCATAGGGGCCCACATGAATTTTGACGTTTCACCTCCTAGGGTTAGGTTTTTGGTTGTCTAGGGTTTTGGCATTCAACAATAATATCAAAAAGGCCTCTGGAGCCTCATTGTAATTATTTTTCTCAGACGAATGTTCATAGCAGCCACATCTCTTCTCAGAGATAATTACCACCATTCGAGCAAGTGTTTCAGTTCTGCATTTTTACAGTTTCAACCTATTTCATTTATTCAATAGAAGATATTGTTCACTAGATATTTGTGTTATTATTCATATCATTGTGTTTATTATATTCAGTCTATTATTCAGTTCATTCCAATCATAAATCTAGATCAGTGGTATCATAGCGGTTTTCTCTTCATTTTTTTTTCTTCGTGCATGTCCCCCACAAGATCTAGGTACAAGAAGTTGGGACTCGAACCAATTGAGATGTTGCAAGATCGGTTGCGTCGAGACCGAAAACAACCCATGGGGGATGAAAACAAAGATGATGGAGCAGGAGATCCTATTAAATTTTTTCTTGAGGAATCCCTCATGCAACAAAGGAATGAAATCATGGACAACTTTGCGCAGATCCTTCGATGAATTCCCACAGGAGAAGCATCTTCATCAAGTGGCCATGCAACCCCCTTCAAGGTACAGGTAAATTTTGATATTCCATTATTTGAAGGACTGATAGATGTGGATGCTATAGATAAATGGTTGATCTATTCGAAGGGTATTTTTTCAGTCCATAATTTTTCCGATAGAAAAAAGATTAATTTTGCACTCCTCAAGGCCGTCCCCCATGTTAAGGATTGGTGGGATACTTACTCTGAACAAAGGGCCATAGAGGAATCTACAATATTTGTGGTGGCCCTACATGGGATTCCTTCTGAGACGCCATTCAAGAACAATAATACCCTCTTGGAAGATATGAGGACCAGTACACCAGATGGACCACCCTATGTCAAGAAAGGGACTAGACAATACCATATTTCACCAATATTTTCCATACCCTGTGCACCAAATTGGGTATCAAAGACTCTGAGTGACATCTGGTGCTCATACACCACGTATTTTTGCATAGATACATTCAAACATAAATGGATTTTCTAGAAATCATCTCATTGGGCATGGATTATAGATACACTGTCAAGATCGAGCATAAATTTAAGCAAAAGAGGCGAGACTTTGGATCTGCAAACTCCTCACAGCCAAAGCAGGGAAAAGGCAGCCCCAACCCACAAAACAAGGGACTGATCCGAGATGGCCACTCTAAGAACAACCATTCCAAGCCACAACACAAGAAGGGAAATGAGAAGACAAAGAAGGATACAGGAAAATGGTGTGAGTACCATAAAATCCCTTGGCACAATACTGAAGAATGTCACTCCAAGTAGTCACTCGTGGCCGAACTGAAGGCTATCGAGTCAAAGGTCGATTCTGATTCTGAATCAAATATTGAAGGAGGGAAGAGGATTATTGATGTTGAACCTAGTTCCATTGTCGCTACTACCAAATTTCGGCCAAGCAAACCAGAAGAACCAGAGGAAGGGGAACGCCTCTTTCACTCACATATGTGGGTAAAGGGGGCTTCACTTCATTTCTTTATCGATAACGGTAGTTAGAAGAACTTGATTTCAGAAGAGGTCATCAAGAGGCTGGACCTGCCAATGAAACCACACCTGCAACCCTATACCATTGGTTGGATTTGCCAAGGAAGAGATCTCCGTGTCAGCCAACAGTGTCGTCTGCCCTACGACATCAAGCCTTTCAAAGATGAGGTATTGTGTGATATTTATTCCCTTGAATTTTTTGATGTTATTTTAGGAAAACCATATTTTTGAAAGTGTCATGCTGTGTATGAGTCTAGACCCCACAGTTTTATTATTACTTTGGGTAGACAATTGTACATGATACTAGAGGTAGCGCCGCCCACTGCAATTTATTTAATCTCTGCTAAGCAATGAAGTACGGTCATTTCATAGACCGGGAAGTTCATCTTCTTTGTGATCCGTGCTCACAGTAAGTAGAAGGTCACCGCCACATCCGTGGCCTCTACACAGATCCTCTCTTTGCAGTAGAATAAAGTGGATGGGATTGTGGAAGAATACTGAGACATCTTCTCCTCACCCACTAGGGCATTGACGCACTGCCAAGTCAAGCATCCAATTGATCTGACCCCCAGTGCACCTATACCTAATGGACCTATCTATCGTCGCTCATTGATGGAAAATGATGAAATTGGGAGTTATATTCAAGAGCTTATTCAAAAGGGGCACATTAGACCCATCTCCTCCCCTTGGGGAATCCCGATTGTAGTGGTGCAAAAGAAGAACAAGACTTGGCAACTCTACATTGATTACAGAGCCTTAAAAAAATCATAGTCAGGAACTGGTACCCAATTCTGTGGATTGATGACCTTCTTGACCAACTCAAGGGGGAAACATTCTTCAACAATATTGACCTAAAGTCTGACTACCACTAGGTTCCCATCGAACCAACTGATTTATGGAAGACAACCTTCAAATCTAAAGGTCCCTTTGAATGGATGGTCATTCCCTTTGGATTAAAAAATGCACCAACCACTTTCATGAGGTTGATGGATGACGTATTGATACCCTTCACCAACTCTTTTGTGGTGGTTTATTTGGATGACATCCTCATCTTCAACATAAACTGGGAGGATCACATGCGACATATTCAACAGGTTTTGAGCACTCTGCGGTAGCACAAGCTATATGCCAACTTGGAAAAATGCTCTTTTGGAATGAACATGGTCCAATACTTGGGCTACATTGTTGATGAGCATGGGGTACATGTTAATCCAACTAAGATCCAAATCATCCATGACTGGCTAGCCCTGACCACACTAACCGAGCTTCAGAGCTTCTTGGGATTGACCAAATTCTACCAACGGTTCTTGTTGGGATTCTCCCATATTACATGGGCCCTTAGCCAGGTGACCAAGGGTGGTGGTAGGGAAAATTTAGTGTGGGGGAAGGAACAACAATGAGCATTCGATTATTTTAAGCATTGGTTGAGCTCAGCTTCAGTACTCTCCCTGCTTGACATGCAACAACCGTTCAATATTTAGACTGATGCATCTGACTATGCTGTAGGCACAGTTCTCACTCAACACGATCATCCAATGGAATACCATAGTGAGACACTCTCAGATACTGTTGTTGGACCTTGACCAATTTTTGAGGATCCTTGGTCATGTTTGACCTATTTTTGGGACTTCGACAGGCTGTCGAAGGTGGAGCGCAAGACAAAGCAGAGATCGCGGGATCTCGGCCCCTCTTTAGGGATTTTTGGGTTATGTAACGGGTATGGGGATTTTGGCCCATGGGTTTACCCATGCTTAGGACTATTTTGTAATATATAAATAGATAAGCTAGGCGATTTAAGAGAAGGGGGAAGAATGCAATCTATGTGATTGTAGTGACCGATGGTTGAGTGCTAGTACTAGATATGTTCAAGAAGACATGATTAAGACTTGTAGAGCTAAGTGCAAGTCATCTATAGTGATTTGTGCACAGACTATGTAAGGCTCTATGCCTAGATCTACTTGGGGAAGGAGGATCTGGTGAAGTGCGCGTAGATCTCCTGTCCTATGAAAAGTAGTGTTCTGATGCTTTGTGCCTGTAAGAAGCTTGACAAAAGATAATAAAGAGAAGAAGAGTTGGTGGACATAGCCCTAGGGTGGGGAACCACATATATCTTGTGTTATGGTTGCTTTGTGCAATGTATTGATGTGTTTATATGTTTACTTGTTTAGATGCTTTGATATAGATGAATGATAGATAGATCTGTTGATGCTACACGATTAATAATATAGATGAATGCTAGATATGACCTAAGTGGATGTGCTTAGTGCTTGAACATACTAGATCTGGTTGAATACTGCGATTCTCTGTAATTAGGGTTTTGTCTCTGAAGTAGATATTGGTTTAATATTGATGAACTATAATTTCTAAGAGCTTTGACAAGGTGTTATAATCACATATCCGTGTCCCAGCTAAGGTTGTAGACATCTGAGTCATGCAACCACCCCTGCTTCTACCTCGGGTGAGGCTTCATCTGCTTCGCAGGTGTTGTTGAAAGGGCCGGTAGTTAGGGTTTTGTTGGTGTGCTCTTGAGCGTTGAACCCTGGGTCTGCTCCTGTGCCAAAAAATGGTTCCGTTGCTAGGACCTAAAACTGTGATTGCTGAGAATTGAGGAAAAAGAAGCTTTGTGTGAAGATCTGACCTGAGACTGCGATTGATGGGAACCGAGGAAAAAGGAGATTTTTTTTGAAGAACTGATCTGAAACTGTGATTGCTGGGAACCGAGGAAGAAGAAGATCTGTGCAAAGATCTGACCTGAAACTATGAAAGCTCCATGCATAGATCTGCTTCCCTAGTGCAGAGTACTTTACTTGTATTGTGAAGCTTTGTGCTAAAAAAATAAGTTCGATCTGAAGAAAAAATAAAGAAAGCTATGTGCGTATATCCGCTGCTTGACTTGTGAAGCTCTATGCTAAGGAAGGAGGCATATCTGAAGAAAAGAGGTAAGATCTGAACGCTTTGTGCTCTAAGAGAGGTAAGAATAGTGAAAAGTTTTAGATCTGGAATCTTTTTGCTCTGCCAAAAGTAAGATAAGTAGAAAATTTTGTTTCAAGAATATGGAGCTAGGTATGTTTGATAAATTTTGTCCTAGCCTGAAAACGAGGGCGCAACTAGAAGAAAGAAGATTTGATATAAGTAGATCTAATAAGAATAATGAAAGATATGTTATTCCTATGCATAGAAACAATGCTTGGAATAATAAATGGATGCAGGACCCTAGAAATAATTTTTTGCAGGCTATATACTGTGATCCTAGTGCGCAGTACATGAAAGGTTGGGGATCATTTAAGAGAAAGAGAGGATTACCTCTTTGTTACAGTTGCAGAAGAACGAGACATCTTGCTAAGGAATGACCTGGTAGAATAACTAGTTGTCTTTGTTGTAAAGCTATGGATCACGAAGTTTTGGATTGCCCTAGAATGATTGCTAAGCTTGAAAGAATGAATATGGAACAAGTATACCCTAAGATAGGTCAAGAATTTGAGACCATGGAAGAACCCAAGAAGGAATCAGAGACTGTACTATTACAGATGAAAGAAACCCTGGATAACCACTGAGATACTAATTTATTAGAGATCTTAAAAGAGAAAGAGCAAAAAGAAGTAAGAATAAGAGACTTCGACATTGACTGTATTCTGGATGAGGAAACACAAATGAATATATTGATAGAAAGAACTTGGGAAATTTTAGGAAAGCCTTCTATGATTGCTTCATTAGGAGGAATAGGATTATTTAGAGGAAAGATGATAACCCTATGTGAAAGACTTACCCAGATATTTATGAATGCTCATGGAACTTCAACAAAAGAAGATTTTGAGGTTGTTAAATTTATTGAGAACAATGCCCCATTTTCTATGTTACTAGGAAAACCTTGGATCAGAAAAGATCAGGCCAGAAGGAAAGAAGAAGAAGTCTTAGAGTAGAAGAAGCAATAGTTGAAAGATTTCATGACTAGGCAGATCATACACTTGATTGAAGAACAAGAGAACAGATCGAATCTATTTAGAACTGTAGATGTCAAAGTTGGAAGAACACAGGAAGATTCACAAGAGACTGAAACACCTGCCCCAGATAGAGAAGAAGTATTTCCCCTGCATCCCATGAAAGAATCTCAACAACACGAAGTTACTATGGCAAGAGGAGATAAGAATCAGAATGGAAAGAGGAATACCGAGATGAAGCTCACTGGAAAGAAGGCTAGAAAGCTAAGTAAGAAGAGAGCAAAGGTCGAAAAGTTACAGAAGGTTCTAGAAGGAACTTTGCAAAAGGAAAATTTGCAAAACTGGAACTTCGCCAGGATATCATAACAACGCCACATGGCACTTCACCATGGTGAAGCAATATAGCCATTGAAAGCATTATAACCATTAGACTGATGCTCTGAACGGGTAGAAAAACAGTTATGGCCATAAATCTCACCATCAGACCGTTGGGACCACTCCGTAATGGACATAACTGAATTAATGAAGGTCTCTTGTCCATTGGAAAGATATGTTACGTTGCTGTCTACTTATTCAGTTGATTGTTGCACCAAGAACACTTTTTCGAATTGTATCAGAGAGAACTCACTGCTACCGCATTGTGATTAGTAAGATAGACACCAGTTCTATTTCTTTGCACACTCATTCATCCATCCAATCTAAGCGTGTATGTCGGACGAGCTCAACGCCGTCGAGAAAATCATCGAAGAAGTTCTCATCGATCTCATGGCTGAGAAAGTAAAGTCTACAAGTATTCAAGGATCCTCAATGAGAGGAGTGCAAACCTCTCCGTCAATTGCTTGCGGATCTGGACCATCCCGAGTCGTCACATAAAAGAGAACCAAGAACATAGATGACCTAGCCAATGCAAAGCTAATCCTGACCATCTTACCCAACTAAATCCCACCTCTGGTCGGCACGGTGAGTCGTGATAACATGCCAAGAGATTTTGATTACACCATGGTTACTACGTACCTCCCGAAGGGGATACACATAGTTAGATTACAGTAGGACAAGATCACAACATTGAAGTTCAACGACTTCAACCTAGGAGACCGCAAGAACTATAGTATGCTCACCCTATATAAATACTTGACCAGGACGAAGGGGAAGAACTCAAAAATAATCCCCCATCCGTGGACGATGAACCTCGCGTATTCCATCCTGTTGAACGTAATGAAGATCCCACACTTTGGAAGGCACCAGGAGGTTAATGCCTGGGTTAATACCCTACTCTCATGTTACCATGGAAGCTACTTATGGCTATACCGATGTATCACAGTCGATCCGACGCTGATCCATAGGATCACCGGATTGAGCATGCAAGGACCTGACCCATAGGACTTCTATTCGGGGAAAGCCACAGATCGCGTGTTAGCACAGAAGATCAAGGATACCTATGACAATGTTGATAAGGGGACAAGAGGCTACAAGGTAGATTCCATCTAGAATGACGTAGTGCGCGTAGCATGCCAATTAATTGCAGGAAATCTAGTAAGGAAGAATAGGCCCACGCAGGTCACAAGGTTTGTTGTTGACCTCGCGGGGAAATGTGTAGAAGGTCTACAGATGAATTGGGTGAAGTACCTAGTCAACCAGCTGGAGTTATACTGTCACGAAGCTTAGGATCAGGGCTATGAGTTCCACTTCAGTTGGATCCTGATCCTCATAGCGTTTATTACTTGGGAGATGTCAAAAGGTGCGACCTTCCTAGACATTGAGCCATTCAAGCCACTTGCTGTGAATTTTTCCACGCTCTGGTACTTGAGTGTTATGGGAAAACAGTGGCAGTCGAACGTAGTTTTTCATACGTATTATCTCCAGCCGAAGAGGGCTATCGAATCCAAACCTCGCATGACTCCAAACACCCTACAACAGTTCTGACCCCTCATTAAGTTTCACGTAGATCGACACTTCATCTATATCACCGCATGAGAAGACAAGCATAAGGAGGAGCTTCAGTTGTAATACAAGCTCATAGAAGAGGACCTCGAGGAGATAACTAAGGACTGGATAGTAGAACTCCTTATCCCCACTGATCCTGCAGAGATGCCTGACCCTGAACTTGATAGCTCAGAGGTCACTCACAAAAACCATGACACAGCCAGACCCAATAAAAGTAAGAAGACCGCAGAAGTCCAAGAATTAAGCAGCGAATCAGAAAAAATGGCTTCAATATCACTTGATCGAGGGGGTGATGAAGAAGTAGAAGAGATAAATGGTAAATAAGATGAGCAGAAGAAAGGCAAAGTAACACCGCCTAGAGATGAGGATGATCCCCTTAAGAAGAGGAATGTTTCTCCCATGAAACTCTCTTCCCGAAAGAAATCCAGAGCCACCTTGACTAAGATGCAGACTGTGCTCACTGCCGATGACTTTGACTTCATCATAGTAGTTGTCGCAGATGCTTCGAAGGACATCTTACAGAAGCATGAAGCCAAGAAGGAAGAAATGTATGACATAATCAAAGTTGAACTCTGAGGGGTACAACAGGCCCTTTTGTCCAATCATGCAATGTCCACTGCACCACTGCTGTCGGAAGAACCAGAGTTGGGAGACGAGCCAACCCAACTCTGTAGACTAGCCGATGCGACCGAAGATTGCCTTTGTCATGCACAAGAATAAATAGAACAAGCCACCCAGGCCTTAAAGAAAGTGCAAGAAGTACTCGTAGAACAACGCTGAGTTGCAAAGCAGGAGAAGGTTGCTCTCCAGACAAAGTTTGAAGAGGAGAAAGCACCAATTCAACACGAAAAATAACAGTTGCTCGCAGATCAACTTGAAGTGAAAGAAGTAGTCAACATATCACTTCGCTCTGTGACAGGTTTATAGCCAAAGGTAGAAGACCAAGTCGAACATCAAGTAAATCAGCTCATGGAGGCTATCCAACAACTATAACAAATAATAGCAGACTTAGAGCTCCGCACAGTGCCCGACACTCCATAGGATGTGAGGGATCAAAGAGAAGAAACTTCATGAAGCGCAGTTGAGAGAATAAAACACCTTGCCATGGAATGTAAAAAAGTAAGTGATCGTATTGCCCAAACTTATGAGCGACTCAATAAGAATCCAGAATTGAAGGCACTGGAGTCATATCTCTAGAAGGCGAAGCAACAATCATAAACAATACAGGCGCAGTTGAAGCCCCTGTCAGCTGTTGAAAGGATGAAGCGATCCCAAGAGCAGCGCACTGCTCAATAATAGGTCCACACCATTTAGAGCAGAGTTATGGAAGTGACTCAGAGGCTCCAACCTATACAGGATGAGGCTTTCCAACTGTTCTCAAAGATCGAAGGCCGAGGAGAAGAACTGGAGCAAGTCGTCACTGCGGCTGAACAACGCTTAGAGGGACCTGTCAATGAAGCAGTCATCCAAGAGTTTGCTGAGCAGGAGGCCATGGCACAACAACAAGTTAAAGCAGCTTGAGCCAAGCTCGAGGATTTTGAGGCAGAATTACCCAAATCAGAGTGACTCGGGATGAGTCACAGGTGAGTGTTGGGGGCCTATTGGCCCTTGACCAAATTTTGAGGATCCTTGGTCATGTTTGACCTATTTTTGGGAGTTCGATAGGCTGTCGAAGGCGAAGCACAAGACGAAGCGAAGATCGTCGTATCTTGGCCCCTCTTTAGGTATTTTTGGGTTTTTGGGTTATGTAACATGTATGGGGATGCCGGCCCATGGGTTTACCCATGCTTAGGCCTATTTTTTAATATACAAATAGATAAGCTAGGCGATGTAAGAGAAGGGGGAAGAATGCAATCTATGTGATTGTAGTGACCGGTGGCTGAGTGCTAGTACTATCTATGTGAAAGAAGACATGATTAAGACTTGCAGAGCTAAGTGCAAGTCATATGTAGTTCTTTGTGCATAGATTGTGTAAGGCTCTGTGCCTAGATATACTTGGGGAAGGAGGATCTGGCGAAGTGAGCGTAGATCTCCTGTCCTATGTGGAGTAGTGTTCTGATGATTTGTGCCCGTAAGAAGCTTGATAGAAGATAATAAAGAGAATAAGAGTTGGTGGACGTATCCCCAGAGTGGGGGTGAACCACGTATATCTTGTGTTATGGTTGCTTTTGTGCAATGTATTGATGTGTTTATATGTTTACTTGTTTAGATGCTTTGATATAGATGAATGATAGATAGATCTGTTGATGCTACATGCTTAATAATATGGTTGAATGCAAGATCTGACCTAAGTGGATGTGCTTAGTGCTCGAACATACTAGATTTGGTTGAATACTGTGATGCTCTGTAATTAGGGTTTTGTCTGCGAAGTAGATACTGGTTTAATACTGGTGAACTATAATTGCTAAGTGCTTTGATAATGTGTTATAATCACAKATCTATATCCTTAATAAGGTTGCAGACATCTGAGTCCTACAACCACCCCTGCTTCTACCTCGGGTAAGACTTCATCTGCTTTGCAGGTGTTKCCGAAAGGGCCGGTAGTTAGGGTTTTTTTGGTGCGCTCTTGAGTGTTGAACCCTGGGTCTATCCCTGTGCCAACAGATGTCCGAAAATACCCCACCTATGACAAGGAAATKTATTCCAATGTACAATCCTTTCGTCAATGGAAACATTACATTCTGGAAAAGGAGACTATCTTCCACACTAATGTCAAGCCTCTACAGTTCATAAAGACATAGGGGAAATTGCACAATGACCTCCATCAGAAGTGSTCCAACTACCTACAACAATTCCATCTCAACATAAAGTATAAGACATGGATCTCAAATTGTGTTTATGACTACCTCAGTCGACCTCCTGTGGCTGCACTTATCAMTGTGCTTGATTCCTATGGACATGAGGCATCTTAGTGGCCCCAACTGTATCAGCAAGATCCAGACTTTGCCACCACCTATCAGYTCTTGGGTACAAGCTTGTCTGTCACCGATTTTCACATTCAGGACTGACTATTATGCCATCTGGGCCATCTATGTGTTCCTAAAAGCAAGCATGTAGAGATGAATTCGGAATCCCACTACAGTCGGATGGCAGGACATTTAAGCGTGGAGAAAACTGTGGTCGTTCTTCAGAAACATTTTTATTGGCCAAAACTTCGGTAACACATCAAAAAGTATATCAGATCTTGAACTTCCTGTGCCATTTCCAAGCCAACCATCCATAAGTAAGGCTTATACACCCATCTTTCTACTCCTGAGAATCCTTGGAAATCCATCTCAATGGATTACATGTCTGGCCTTCTGTCCACCAAGCAAGGAAATGATTGCGTATTTGCAGTCGTTGATCAGTTTTCGAAGATGTCCATCCTAACAGCCTGCAAGAAGAATATCACATCAGAAAATACTGCCAAGCTCTTCTTTGAACGAGTGTGGGTCCATTTTTGGATACCACAGACCATCATCTCCAACTGGCACAACCGGTACCTCAAAACATTTTGGTCGAGTCTTTGGTAATTTTTGGACACCAAGATCACTAAATCCACTGCTTTCCATCCCCAAACAAATGACCAAATGAAGGTCGTCAATCAGATGATTGTGCACATCCTACACATGTACAACTCTAAGCATCGATGTACCTAGGATGAGAGTCTCCCCTATGTTCAACACAATTACAACAGGTCTATCCATAGCTGCACTGATCATAGCCCATTTTAGGTGGGGTTGGGATTCCAAACCTTGGGTCCCCTTGATGTTTCACTACCTCTTGTCACCACACAGACAAAATATTCCCATGTTCAGTCTGAGACCGACAAAGCCACCAGATTCATTGAGTGGATTCAACACATCTGCTAACAGGTCTAGGAGATTCTGCAAAAATCCAATGCTGAGTACAAGCAACGCCGTGATCAACATAGAGTACCGCACCAGTTTCAGGTTGGCGAAAAAGTCTGGTTACATTTGCAGAAGGAGAATCTCACATGTCCCCATCATAAGCTCCACCCAATTTTCTATGGGACTTACACTATCACCAAGGATGTGGGTAGAAATGCTTTTGAGATCAATACTCCACCCTTCCTTGGAATGAACCCATTGTTCAATGCGGACCTCCTTCGGCCATATTTTCCACCCTTATTGGAAATCTCTGAGATCACAGAAAAAATGACACCAACAGATCTCAACTTGGACTACATGGAACACACATCCACTGATCAGAGAGTGGAGACATAGGTCAAGAGCACTCGCCAGCAGAGGATCCATATTTATCAGGTCGTCAAGGCAATGCAACTCCTACACCAAGGCAAGTGGCTCACCCGGGGCCAAATCCAGCAGAATTTTCCTCACCTGATGGGGAAACTCAACGCAATGAAGACTATTGTTTCCTAAGGGGGGAGGATTGATCCATATGGATATTGGTGGTTACCCACCTATTCCAACTCACTCCTCTTGTCCATTTTTAGTTCAACACGTTCTTATTTACTTCTTTGTAATTGTGGTTTCTATACTTCTGGGACTGTCTGAAGCCCTACAAATAATATAGGTTGATACTGGTGGCCTCTCACCTAATCCAACTGGCTTATTTTGTATGTTTTCATGTCATCACATCTTGGTGTACTTCCAGGGCCGTTTTAGAGCCCTAAACAATGTTTTTTTGGCTCTCCATAGTCAAACTATAGACAGAGTCAGATTTTGATAATGAAATGTGTATTTCTATGAAATAACTTTCCAACAGGCTATCATGCACCTAAAACAGAGGTTGTATGCAAAAGTTATGACCCTGGGAATTTTAGGTACCAACTTACCCATAGGGGCCCACATGACTTTTGGCGTTTCACCTCCTAGGATTATGTTTTTGGATGTCTAGGGTTTTGGAATTCAGGAGTAATAATAAAAAGGCCCATGGAGCCTCATTGTAATCATTCTACTCAGACGGATGCACGTAGCAGCTACATCTCTTCTTAGAGATAAGTACCACCATTCGAGCAAGTGTTTCAGTTATGTAGTTTTACAGTTTCAACCTATTTCATTTATTCAATAAAAKATATTGTTCACTGGATATCTGTGTTGTTCTTCATATATTTGTGTTTATTTTATTCAGTCTGTTAATCAGTTCATTCCGCTCCTAAATCTGGATCAGAGACATAGGTTGAATATTGAAGGATTTCATTATTTTGATACGAAGGCTAATCACTATCTTAGATTTTCAGGTTTCAAAGGAACAATATGACAACCCGAGATAGGGGCATAATATTTTCACCAAGCATGAAACATGATGGGGGATGATAATGTCCGAATATAGATAAAAAACACAGATGAAAAAAAATGACGACATCTTCACCA